>JBBPCX010069486.1:0-11320 GCA_037974365.1 Hydrocynus forskahlii | reverse complement strand
AACACTTTTAATGTTCTTCTGAACAAAACACACCATATTAATGACTTAGAATCACTGAACAGGAAAATACTCAAGAAAAATCCTCAACAAGCGTCTCTATCCGGCCTGAGGCTGGATTTCAAACAGTAAGTGATAAGAAAAGTAATAATGAAATGGGATAATAGTACTTTGTCTCTTTTAATACCGATATTGAATGCCAATACTTTTATATCACTATATTTAAAGTTTTGAAAGATTTAAAAGTAGGATCATTCTCAAACTGCTAAAACATTCTTCTACCCAACATAAATAAACTGAAGGTTCACACCGGCAGCTGGTTTGGTGAGACATGTTCTGTTCTAGAGAAACTTAGCGAGTCAGAACTGTTCACAATTGTGGAGAATGGAACCAGACATCTGCCTTTAAAAGTTCCCTTGCAAAAAGTTATAGTTGCGCCACCTGACGCCTGTGAATTACGTGTTTTTGAGAGTTTTGAGAAGATTTTGGCCCTAAAACTAAACCCATTCATGGTGGAGGGATACATGCAGGGCGTTGGGAGGCGAAATAGTCCCAAAAGAAAAGTGATTTAGTTCAGATTCACTATTTTACCATCATTAACATCCATATAAACACTCAGAGACACGTGGAACTTCATTGGTGGACGATAAATAAAATGTCTGCGTTTGTGTTGGAGACGTCTGGTTCCATTCACCTCCACTGTGAAATAAAATGACAAATGTAGCTCTGAGAACCCTACATACTTCTTTACTATAACCTTGGAAAGAAAAAAGGTTATTGCTTATTTAAGAGCTTGCCTTTTAGTGATGAATCAAAAGTGACCACATTATAAATAAAAATGCTAAAAATGTTTTTATTCCGTGTGAGTGATAAAATTCATAAGTCAGGCAAAACTGTCTTCATTCTTCCAAAAGCCTTTTACAATGTAAACACTTTCAGGAAATGAAACAAAACTAGACATAAAATACAAAAGAAAGACACATATAGACTAAAGATGTAAAATGTGTGATTACTGGATTCACCTGTGACGATGACTCGGCTGCCATTCCCAACCAGGACCATTGCATTATATAATCCTGTGCAGTAGTACAGGCCCGAGTGCTGGAGGGTCGCGTCAGACATGCGCAGAGAACAAATATTAGAATTCATTTTGTCTAGTTTCTGTCCTTCCTTGATCTCGACCAGTTCTCCAGTTCTTGGATGGATTTTGTGCCAGGTTGTAGTTGAATAGCAGTACTGGACCGGCATCTCATGAATGCACTGTAATGTGAAGGTTCCTCCAACAGACACGCGGACAGTTTCAGGAGTCTGAAGCATCACGGTGGAGAGAGATGCTGGAAAAACATCAGAGAGCATCCGTGAAGATCTGAGCCACATTAAACACCTGCACATTCAGAATAATCTGCATTGTAGACTAAGTCTAAACCACATTTACTGTAAACTGTTAAAATCTAAGAGGCATGAACTTCCATCCATTCTTCTTTACACTGTGTCACAAGATGAATGGACCAAAATTATGTTGACATTATTTTCTATTTTTTCTTTTCTGGTCTTATAAAGCTGCCTTTAAGCAGATATGAGGTTTTGCTCTGACAGCGAGAATGTTTACCTAATAATAAAATACTTAAATCTCCTTAAACTAGTACTGCAAAATTAGACAGGTACATTTTTAAATGGTGAAAAAGAGAAAAAACTAAACTATACGAACTAATTATACATGAACTGTTTTACTACATGGACTGCTTTCCTGACTTGTTGCTGGTCTTACTGATACTCAGAGATTCACACCATGTATAAATACATACATATATACAGTCCATGGCAAGAAATGAGAGACATTCTATTTTTCAATCAGCATCTCTGTATGATGCTTTAACAAACAATATTTTTATTTGAAAATTAGGAGAAATTTTGTCAGCAGTTCAATACTTGCCACTATAAAAGATAAAGAGAAACTGAACATTTTTGCCGTGCTCTCTTATTTTGTCCCAGAGCTGTATGTGCACATTTACATATATGTGAGTGTGTGTGTGTGTGTGTGTAAGTGTGTATGTATAAATAAATATATCTACATATAAATCTAGTGTGTGATTATTGTCTTGTTTCCTTTTCGTGTATGATCTTTTTTCTGGTTTAGAGAAGCTGTTGAGAAAAACAAAACAAAAAAAACAACAGACTTACTCTTCAAACAGCAGGTCAAACAAACCAGCAGCAGCCAGGAGTCCATGCTGAAGGTCTCGGAGCTCCGGAGGAACGAGCGCTGCTTCATCTAAACCCTCTAGACCTTCAGCATCACTGTTTCTGGAGGAAACACACACACACACACACACACACACACACACACACACACACACACACACACACACACTCTTCTGTACAGCCTGCTGGAGAACACTCAACAGTCAGACCAACATCGGCCTTCAGAGAAGATCAGACAAGTAGGGTTGGAGGTATGGTCTGTTAAACGTGATCTCATTCAGGATTCTCAGAAGGTGTTTCAGCAAGAACATACACATCCATGTCTGTTCAGGCTATCACTCTGGATGACATCTTCCATCAAACCATCTATCCAACCTGCGCTTATTATCTTCAGTAGTCTTACCCTGAGCAGTAGAACTACTCCTCTCAACGTTACTGATCCAGCACTGATCGTAAACTTCCCACTTGTGGGACTAACAAAGGTTAATCTTATTTTTATTACAGCAATGACAGACTCGGTATAGAAAACAACTCCAAACCACCATTTATGTAAATCAGTAAAAACGACTTCAGCCGTGATTTTATTTCTATTTATCTCTAGTATTTATACCCACCTCAGTAAGAACACAGTATAAAGTATGAAGAGGTTTTATTTTATTTTGACTTAACATACATGTTATATTTTATATTATTTTTGTCTTTGCGTCTCCGTGTGCCTGTGCGGTCGTAGCATAAACAATTTTCTGATTATACCATTTTCTTAAATATACTGATAATTTAAAAAGGCAGATGTTTTTGTAATAAAAAAGAAACAAAGGCAAACAGAAGACGTTTGTTCAGTAATTTGAGCTTCTCCTCATGGCCCAATTATAGTTATAATTGTTGCTTTTTAAATCTTGTTATATTTACATTTTATAGTTTATATTTTTTAATAGCTTACATAAATGTATGCAATTTATTGTAGTTTCTGTTTTTTGTCACTGCACCATTTCAGTAGCGATTTAGGGTTACATTTCACCGGACATTTAATGTCTACAACTATGTACATATAAAAAAACTCTTGAATCTTGAATCTCCTTTGCTGTGTTGTTATTAAACTTTAGAGTGAATCATTGAGGACTGAAGGGGTGGAACTGGAGCTCCACTGTTCGGATGGACTGAAAATCCAGAACTTTTAGGGTTATATGTCTTTTTATTCAATGTTTTGACTGCCAGTGTATTTGATTTAATTCATTTTTTAAAATGTTGTTTCATTAGATTTCCTTCTGCAGACAAGGGCATTATGTTACTTTGGGTATGTATATTACTTTTTGTTATTTTATGTAAAATAGTCTTTTTTAAATGAGGAAAAAAAATTTTTTTTTTCAAATTTAGCACACCTTTACTTCTGTTTTATGTACAATATTAACTTTTCTTTATAAAGATTAACATCTAAAAACTGAATTTTCAGCATAACTGTATTCAGCATAACTTTATTCTGCACATTCGTTTAATAAAAATTTCAAAAGCTGTCCCCAGTATTTTAGAATCGCATGCTGCTCTGTTGAACGAATGAGCTTTATATGATTCAAAACATCAGTAAGCCACTTCAGAAGAGCAGTTCCAAACTTTGGAGTTTATTTCTAAAGGCGGTGTGATGTTTCGGATGGAGCTGAAGGCGTTTGTCTCACTGTGTGTGGACAGGAAATGGTTTTATGCTTCTAGAGTGTTTTCAGAGTCGCTGTTCCTGTGGTTGAATGCAACACCTGCTTCTCGGTATGGTGTTGCAGTGCAGTCCACTCTTTATTATGTCAGTGGAAAAACCTGCAGTTCTGAGAAAACGACACTTTAACCACAAATACTCTGTTATCTCAACTGTAATGAACTACTAAGTGACAGCCAATGGGATGAAACCATTAACTACTGTATTGAAAGTTAAAGGTCAGTCTCGAATTTGGCCCATAATCAAATCTAGGGCCAGGAGTGACAAGGGCCGTGAAGGATGGGCAAGGGGCGGACCAGGCCTGCGGGTGTCGCCTCGGGGTATTTGTTACAGACCCAGCAGGCTGCTACAAAACCTGGTCATCCTCCTCCATACGGGCACCATAACCTTCTTCAGAAGACAGGGTAGGCTCATTTGGAACCTGGGCTAGTCTAGTTCAGGGATTTTGCCTGTTCATTGTAGGCCAGGTTTTTGTGTCCAGCCCAGACCACAGATGGGTGTTGGGGTCCTTCCAGCCAGTGTCTTCGCTCCTCCAGAACCAGCTTAACCGCCAGAAGCCCCTGGTTCCCTCTTCAGTGGGGCTCTGACGGTGTGAGTACAAGGTGCAAGAACGGAATTTGCAATCTGAGCCTGACCACTCCCACACTGGACTCAAGCTCCACAATGAACAGTGGCGGGAGTCTGGGAGACACCGTTTAAGGTTGTCAAATGCCTTTTGGGCCTCAGCCGTCCACCGAGATCCCCCTGGTGATTCCTTTGTGAAGGCAATAATGGGTGCCACTACATTGCTGTAATTCTGAACAAACCACTGGAAAAAACTGGCAAAACCTGGGACCCTCTGCACTTCGCGGCTCGAGGGAGGACATGGCCAGTACATCACTTCCTCCATCTTAGTGCTCAGTTGGCCCTTGGATGCCACAAACTCAAGGAAAGTGACCAGTTGGGAATGAAAGGTGGCCTTCTCCGATTTGATGTTCGTGTGGTGCTCCAGAAGCAACTGCCTCCTAACGTGCTGGACGTGTCAGTCTACCGAGCTGCTATAAATAAGAATGTTGTGTAAATAGACAAATGTAAAGTGGTCAAGGATCTCCCTCAAGACCTTTTCTATTGGAAGACGAATGGTGCATTCATCAACCTGAAAGGAATTCATTATGGCCTGAGGAGGTTACGGAGGCTGTCTTCCACTCACTGCCTTTGCGGGCCTGGATGAGACTGTAGAAACTGCATAGGTCCAGTTTAGTAAAGATGATGAATGCTACAGGGCCTCGAAAGCAGACCATGATGGGTAAGGGTTATGCTCCTTGACCTCTGTTTTATTTAGGCCACTTATTCAGTACAGGGACGGACTGAAAGAAAAAACAATGTTCCTGCTAGCAAGAAAAACGATGTTCCTGCAGGTGAGTGTCACACTTTCACCGGTGAGGAGGGAGAAGAAGGGGGAGCAAGCACAGGCTGCCATAATGGGACGAGTTTATCGTATGGATTACACAAACCGAGGAAGAACTGAAACTGGCTCGAGGGCCGGAATGCAAAAGGGAACAGAGGAGACACACCGCAGGGAAACTAAAGGGCGAGCATGCTCCCATGACTAGAACTGAGGACAAACCAGCCTAAATAGCAGAGGGGAGCAAACCGGGAACCAATGAGCAGTCGTGTACTAATGAACGGAAACTCAGGACAGGTGAGGAACCAATAACCAGTCATCAGTTGGCGAGCTGAGTCTAAACAGGTGGGGGAGAGTACTCAGGGGGACAGGGCAGGGGTGACAGCAGGGTCCCAACCTGCAGCGACCCCTGGCGGTCGCAGCCCGGAACTGTGACAGTGGGGTTGAAGGCTGTATGAACCCACGGGAGCCTCCCTGATGTATTCATCCATGGCCTTCCTGTAGGGGCCAGACAGAGAAAATAGCTCTTGTGCCAAGCAGGTTAATGGCACAGTGACACGACCTGTGAACTGGGCCTTCTGCTTACTGAAAATCTCTCCGAGGTCCCTGTAAACTATATGGACCTGGGAGAGATCAGCCAGGTATGGATAGGAAGAAGGAACGCAGTATCCTCTAAACATGACCACTGACAATGGGGGCCCCAGGCTGCCACTGACCAGGTCAACCAGTCGATGTGTGGGTTGTGCTGTTGCAGCCAGGGAATTCAAGAATCAGTGGAAGGTCTGGGCGGTGGTCGACAGTAATGTCACCCACTCAGCGTGCTAGCCAATACATCTTTAAGCTTCTAACTGAGGCCTTGGAAATAGACTGCCATGAGAGCTGCTGAGATCCCCCCACGCTTAACAAGTGTGGAACTCGTTGGCATAGTCGGCGTAGAGTGGTCAAATGTATTATGCATTCCCTCCATGAAATGAGTTGTGGAGGTACATAGATTTGGACGGGCCTCCCAAGCCAGAGCTGTAAGTAAGGAGACAATAAAGGCGGTCTTCAATCTCTCTGTTGAAATATGGCTACCCTTGGTCAACCAGAGCAGTCCTGATAACCCCATTCCCCTCTGGATCTGCTGGGTGAGTTTTAACCTGGCTGAGTCTTTCTGTAATCAGTGAAGGATGCCTAACAGTGTGAGTACTGGCCAGAAATGAAGGACCCACGCAAAGAGCTGGAACAAGCAGCCCGGAGGGGGTGAATATAAAGATTTTACTGCTGTGGTGACTTGGTTCACAGTGACAGTAGCAAAGGCACTGAGTTGCCTTGGCTGGGAATCACATTCGCAGTGACTCAGCTTTCACTGCAGCTGTGATTCAAAACGGCGAAGCACGGGGCTCAAACTCGGGTGCATGAGTCTGCCGCATTACTCACTGAGCAATGGTAGAAAAAGTATTTAGAGGGTTTCTTATGGAAGGCGGAGTAAACCAGTCTGGGCAAACTGAAAGGATCCCTCAAAGAAAAGCTCTTCTGGTTCTAAGGTGTGCAGAAACTCAGGCGAGGGTGAAACTCAAGAAGCCAGACAAGGCCCAAGGGAGCACACCCTGAGGGACTAAATCTGGCCAAGAAAAAGCAAGAGAGAAGCCAAATTACCAGTGTGATTCTGTAACGTGAGAGACAAACCTCACACAAAGACTTAGCAATGCTTCCGAGCATGAATGGTGTTCATAAAGGGCTTTTTGCTGCTTGCAGAGGTGTGGGGCCCCTTGGCTTCCTCTCCTTGTCAGTGTGGATGACGTTGTCCTGTGTCTCCCCTTAGTGGAAGGAGCATGAACGGTAGCCAGCTCGGCCTGAGGCTAGCCTCTCACAGCATTAACATCAATCTGTTAACTTTATTACACAACCATTATACATTTACAAACTATAACATACTGGGTAAAGTAAAATATAAAATGTGGCATTTGGAAAAGGCCTGCCTTTCAGTCGAACACTCTCAAATTGTCAGTAGATTCATCCATATTTGACTGGAAGACAGTTTGACAGAAAATAGTAATTTTGCACCAACAAAGCAAAATATAAAGAAATGAGGGGTAGTTCAAGACTTCTGCATAGTGCTATATCTTTATTTACTGTAGTCAAAGAGTTTTTTTCTATTTACACCAAATTAAACTCATATTAAAGTGATACAGAACTGTGAAAGGTGCATACTTTGCTTTAGATTGGTAAAAGTAAAAATAATAAGGGCTCAATCTTAAATGTACGTTAAACACTGTTTATTTGTGAGGTATCTGAAAAACTTTTGAAAAATCAGTTGAATTATCTATTATTTATAATAAAATTAAAAAATATTAATTATAAATTAATTTAATACAAACAAGATTTAGGTCAATTCTTCTTGAAATGATACGGAACACAGTTTTTACAGGGGTCAAAAGTTCTGCACGCATGCGTGTGAATAAAACTCTACATTAAATGAAATGCTCTGGCCGTGCTTCAAAGCGTCCTGTAAATGTCAGTGTTGTCTAAATTGTGATCCTTGAGTATGATATTTCTTCATTTATCAGTTTGCATCAATGTTCCTTGTATTTTCTCATAAAAATGGCAAACACACAATGGAAATGTGAACAGACGCGGAATTTTTAAATAAGAATAAATGTATACACTACCAGTCAAACCTTTTTGCACACACTGAGATTTTCCCTTAATATGTAGTAAAATACTCTCAGCATTCTTTGCTTACAAAGTAATTTACAGTATTTTCACCATTTGAGCCTTTATTAGCCAGAACATTTTTATTAATCACTACCGACCTACAAAAAGCCCCCTAAAAGAATTATAATGTGGATCAGCAGACGAGTGCTAGATATCTGACAAGCTAGTGAAGCTACTGACAAGTGCTGAAACAGTAACGAGTGCATGTAAAGTTAAAGGACAGTCTAGAATTTGACTCTGCAGCACCAACACCCAGTTAATAGGAGTCAGACCTGCACTGTTACACATTCTCTCATCTCAGAAAGGAAACTGGGCTTTATTTCACATATTTTCATTTATTGTTGTTCACTCAACTTTCCAACTAAAATGAGCAGTTTATGAAATAAATGCATAAATGCTAGGGACAGACAGTTCCCGCTGCAAGTGATGTGTCAGAAGGGGAAAGGTTCCCCTTGTAACACTAACAGTCCTCTGGCTTTATTCATTAAGAGAGTTTGGACTCTTCTCGGTTTTGGCACCTACGTGGTGGAATGTACTTTCCGTTGAACTGCTGAGACCCTCACTGTCTTCAAACGTGACTGAAGACTCTCTTCTTCACTGAGTACTGAGGAGAACAATCATACGTTCATGACCTAAATTAACAAAACTAACATAAACTTCAAATTATTTTTAATAACTTAAAAATAACTGTCCTATGTGTCTCTCTGTGTGAGAGGGTTCTGGTGGTTCCTCTCTGGGTGATGTGAGAGGGTTCTGGCAGTTCCTCTCTCTGTATGATCTGAGAGGGTTCTGGTGGTTCTTCTCTTTGTGATCTGAGAGGGTTCTGGTGGTTCCTCTTTGTGATCTGAGAGGGTTCTGGTGGTTCCTCTTTGTGATCTGAGAGGGTTCTGGTGGTTCCTCTCTGTGTGATCTGAGAAGGTCCTGGTGGTTCTTCTCTTTGTGATCTGAGAGGGTTCTGGTGGTTCCTCTCTGTGCAATCTGGGAGGGTTCTAGTGGGAAGCTGCTTCTAAAAATGAGTGAACAGTGTTTTATACAGGTGAGATGAATCCATTCTACATTCATTTTACGTTGTATTATTTAAAAAAAACACATATAAAAAAAGACTTTTCGCTTTTTCAGGCTGATTAACCATTTTTTGTTGAATAATGCTACACAGCTCTGAAAAAAATAAGTTCAGTTTCTCAGGTTTTATTCTTTAAAGGTGCAAGTAGTTAACAGCTTTGCCTTAGTTTTTAAGAACTGCTGACAATATTTCTTGTCATTTCCAAATAGAAATATTAAAGCATAATTTTAAAGGAAATGATACAGAACTTGAATAATTCAAAGAAAACAAATCTCTTTTTGACTCAAATAATATGGTAACAATTACCTTTGACAAACTCCTAGTAGTGTTTCACCATCCAACTGGTCTCACTGTGAGAGGAGAGTGTCGATTACAGCAGTGTTTTTATACTTTTCCTCGTTAAATAAGATGTGATTCAGGTGATCACTAGTCAGTCCCTCATACAGCAGAATGAGGTGCTTGTGTAGGAATTTAACAGAGACTGGACTGGAATGGTTTCACACTCATAGAGACGCTGATTTAAAATAAACTGCAGCGGTCTCTTATTTTTTCCAGAGCTGTATTTAATATACTGCTACTGGGCTTTCTGGATGTAAGAAGGAAAAACTTACAGTTACAGGTTCGTTTCTGTAATTCTGTTTGAGGAGCCGCATTTGGACGCTGGTTAAAACTGTTGGGGTTCAAACAAGAATACTCCACGTCCTGCAAGAAAAAAACATGCGAGGGAAGTATTAATAACTTCTAAAAGATCTTTATGGAGCGCTGGTGCATCCATTCGCCTCAGGTTCTGTGCACTCACTGTCCTGGAGTTCCTCTCTGTGATCGGCCTGAGCGTCTCTCGTTTCCCTGCGGGGGTAGACGGACTTGCTTAAGGGGCAGATTCTAAAAATATTACAAATATTATTACATACACTACCAGTCAAAAGGGTTTTTTCACACACTGAGATTTTCTACATTTGCATGTTATTTAATATTTACTAAAAACACACTCAACATTCTCAAAAACACAACAACATTCTTTACTAACAACAAAATGTACAGTAGTTTCACCATTTGAGTTCCTTTATTAGTCAGAAAATGTATCTCTACTGAACTACAAAAAGCCATCTAATGTAATTATAATGATAATGTGGATCTCCAGACGAGTGTTGGATATTTAAGGAGCTATTAAGTGCTGAAACAGTAACGAGTGCATTTAAAGTTAAAGGACAGTCTAGAGTTTGACTCTGCATCACCAACACCCAGTTAATAGGAGTCAGACCTGCACTGTTACACATTCTCTCCTCTTAGAAGGGAATCGGAGTTTATTTTACATATTTTCATTTACAGTTGTGTTGTGCGAAATCTTTTGACTTATAATGGATATTACATATGTTACGTATTCATAGAAGAAATTATTTGTGGGAAGTTCTTACCCTGAGTGTTCCTGCCTCGGGACCTGAAACAGAGGGTATGAAGAATTAAAAAACAGACACATTTAATAAAACCCTGCAATTTTACACTGGGATTAGAGTGAATGAACGACAAACCCTTTAGCTGTGGCGTCTTTCTGCCTCTCTAACAGAACAGGAAATAAAAACAGGTTAATTTCAGCATTAGAGCGGTACATGACTAAACACTGATTACTTTACTGAGCTCCTGCTCAGCTGTTCATTAACTGTTACAGAACCAAGAAACATAGTGAGCATTAAACTTTAATCTCACATTCCTGCTCTTGTACCAGAGTCTTCTTTTTGAACTGTTACAAAAACCTGACATAGAAAAGTTTATGTTCACCTTTGCGTAAACAGACAATGACTGTGACGGTGACGGCAATCGCGAGGAATGCAGCCCCAAAGCCCAGGTACAGTAGCGAGTTACACAGGTGTAAATTATTATCTGTGGGGATAATAAAATAATGAGTTTATTGGGTGAGAAATGCAATGTCTGGATGTAAAAGTGTCTAACTGATCAACCATCCAGCCCACCAACAGTCAATCAACCAACCGACAAACCAGTTAACCAACAAACTAACCAATCAATCTATCATCCAACAAACCAACCAATCAACCAGTCAATAAAATAAACAAACAAATACGTAGATAAGTAATACAAAGAGTAAAGAAACACAAACTAGTGAACCCACTGCAGACAATTAACCAACCAAAAACAGGTGATTAGTGTCTCACCACTTTCATTAGAAGGTCCGATTGTCTCCTACCTCGCAGTGCCAGACTTCTGGAGATGTTTTTGCCATCGTACTCGACCACACACTCAGCGTGTTCTGTTTCTCTCCACT
>JBBPCX010069485.1:0-11321 GCA_037974365.1 Hydrocynus forskahlii | reverse complement strand
ACACACAAACACACACAGATACACAGGTACACACAGATACAGACACACACAGACACACACACACACACACACACACAGGTACACACCGATACAGACACACACATACACACACACAGGTACACACCGATACAGACTCATACAGATACACACAGACACACACAGATACACACACACACACACACACAGACACATACAGATACAAATACACACAGATACACACAGACACACACATATATACACACACACAAACAGATACATACAGACACACACAGATCCAAACAGATACACACAGACACACACAGACACAGATACACACAGATACACACACAGACACACAGACGCACTCAGGTACACACAGACACACACACACACACAGACACAGATACACACAGACACACACAGATACACACAGACACACACACCTACACACAGATACACACAGGTACACACAGATACACACAGGTACACACAGATACACACACACAGATGCACACAGACACACACAGACACACACAGGTACACACAGATACAGACACACAGACACACACATACAGATGCACACATACACACAGACACAGATACACACAGGAACACACAGATACACACAGACACACACAGGAACACACAGACACACACAGGTACACACAAAGACACACAAAGACACACACAGATACACACAGACACACACGGATATACACACACATGTTCTGCTGGAATGTAAATCTGAGGCTGCTCTGGTACCAGACAAGCCCTTTGGTTTAAAGTTTTACCCCTCGGTTACAAGCAAGGGGTCAAAGGCCAAACCACTTCACTCGCCATTGCTCCAGTTCGCACCAAAGTTCAAGTTAAATCGTCACCGAGTGCAAAAAAACACATTACTGTGGATCTGCAGTGCTAACAAAGCGTTCTAATACTCATTCATTCAGTTTCCTGAGATTAAAGGGCCCATACTGTGGAAACTAAACTCATTTTGAAACCACTGTTTTTGCGATGTCATAAAAATAAGTAATAAAAACATCTACACATATCTGTCAATTTGAAGTTGTGCCCCACCCACTCATGCTGAAGTTACAAGGGGTGTCTGAAACTCTGCTGCTTTTTTGAAAGAGGCGTAGCCATTCGGCATAGAAGTTATTTGCATATATCAATCTTAAAGGCACGGTACTTGTTTAATGGTAGGTAATCAACAGAGGTTAGAAAGTGGTCATGTAGAAAGATTAAAAAGATTGTGACTGTTTTTTTGGCCCAAAGTGGAGCTCAGAAATATGAAGATTGTAGAACACGTGCCTTAAGTCTCAAAACATTGTTGGCAACATTGAAATCTTTATATTTTAGGTATATTTTTGAACAGCATTCAAAAGCTGCTGTTTGAACATTGTAGGATGAATGGGTGAATAAATGTGGTCCAAAAGTGCTGGAAATAAAAAATTTCTACTTTCAAAGGACTGACCATGTTTACCTTCTCAGGAACAGAAAGTATTACAAAACTGAAGGTTACAAAACTCAGGAAAAGCCGTGTCTGTGACGCATTGTTTGTGTTTTCACCTTGTCTGTCATTTCTGTTTTGGCTGTTCTTCCCTTTTATGATCTTTTTTCTGATCTACTTGTTAAAGTACAGCAACGGGAGAAACAAATTTGTCATGTAATCCAAATTCTAAGCTCATATTTACTTGACATGTCCAATTGTAATATCTTTACTCTTTGAACTTACACTACCAGTCAATAGTGTGGCACACACTGAGATTTTCTACATTTTCTACTTCTTTCTCGCTTAAATGACTTATAGGAATCATGTAATTGACTAAAAATATACTCAATATTCGTTACTAACAAATACATTTACAGAATGATCTCCATTTGAGTTCCTTTATTAGCCATACTTTCATTATTCATTGCTACTGACCTAAAAAGCCCCCTAATATAATAATAAATATCATATTAATGTGGATCACCAGATGAGTGTTCGATATTTAAGGAGCTATTAAGTGCTGAAAGAGTGACAAGTGCATTTAAAGTTAAAGGACAGTCTAGAATGTGACTCTGCATCACCAACAATCAGTTAATAGGAGTCAGACCTGCACTGTTATAGATTCTCTCATCTTAGAAGGGAAACTGGGTTTATTTCACAGGTTTTCATTTATAATTGTTCACTCAACAACATTCCAGTTTAACAAGAATAAAAATCTGCAGTTTATGGAATAAATGGATCAGTGGTAAAAACCTGTGGAGTGCCAAGACTTTTTAGTGACCAAGAAAGTATATAAGTTTAAGCTACAAAATTGAAGTGCTTTATTTTAATGCCATTGCTGGCAGTTACAGCCTCGAGACGTCCTCAGTAAACAGCTGTTTTCAGGATTCTGGTTTCTTTTGGAAAACCATCTCCAGTCCAGGTTCTGGGGGTCCCTCTGATGTTTCCAAACACTCCTTATAATTTCATGGGATTGAAGTGAGAAGGCCATCAAGGCCATGCAAGCAACTTCACCTTTAATAGAAACGGGTCTTAAGCAGTTACTCTGAATGCGTGTTTGGGTTTGGCTTCACCGATTCTCCTCTAATCTCTCTCTCATTATTTCTTTCTCCTTCGATGCCGTCTGATGGCCCCAGTACTGTCTGCAGAGGAGCAGCCCCAGTCCATGATGCCCCTACTACCAAACTTCACTGTGGTTGTGGAGCTCTCGGGATCAACCCTTCTTTCTCCAAATTGAACTAGTGCCTGACAGTTCTACTGACCTGAGTTCGCAGTTCAGCCACAGTTCTGATTTGCCTAAATGCTTATGGGTACATTTTAAATGCGTGTTTTTTCTTGCAGGGTGAATAAGGGCTGGGTATATTTTGAATTTAATGGATTCCAATTCCATTACGGTTTTGCTTATCAGTTCCCCATTTAGATTTTATAAAGATTCTAGATAGATATTCTATATAATATCTTTATTCTGAACATTCAGAATGTCCCAGCAGTAACGGGAGTGAAATGCAAATTAGTGAAAAAAGTACTTTTCCTCAGCTCTACAGGAACCGTTCTGTGTGTAAACTGTACTGTGACGGTACTGAAGTTGTGTGTGTTTCCAGTGTATCTCATTCCGGTAACAGAGTTTCTGACTCAGTTCTCTCCACAGTTTATGGCCTGTCGTCCCAAAACCACGTCCATGGAGTCGAACCGGCGGAGAGTTTTTCTGTCAGAGCCGCTTTTGTTATTGTGGTCTTTTATTATTTCTAGTCTTGTTTGAGTGTGTAATGTTTTCTCTGCGTTCTTTATCCGTGTGATGAGAACCGAACCCAGAGAACTTGTTAGTGACGAGTTAAAGATAAATTTATTAGAGTCGTAGAAAACTAACACTGAAATTTATCTTCAGCCCAGACAGACAGTCGAGCTTGTTCTTCATCACTTCCCTCCTTTGTCCATTCTTCATCGTCTCCATTGTTGTTGTTTTTTTGCGGACAGTAAAAAAACCCCCATTGAATTCTGAAAATGTCCATCTGTTGTCATAACAACATTTTGACCAATCAGAAAGCAGTGATGCAGTCAGTTTGGCCTGTTTATAGCCTTTCCATTGAACGACTCGGGTTCAGGTTGCTTTATATGTAATGGAAAAACATTTGTTTGTGGTACACTGTGGTTCTTTGAGCGAGCAGAAGAACGCCCTTGTGCCAGTAAAAATGTTCAAAAACATTAAATATATTAATGTGTTGCTGCATGCTGTATTCACCTAAAACAGGTTCTGGCAGAAAAGCCACTCACGTCCTTGTAGATCTGCAGTGTTTAGGAACCAATAAGATGAACCAAAATTTGAAAGAAAAATTGAGTACCAGGTCTTTTCTTATCGGTACTAATTTGGAACCTACTTTTGGGCCCCAACTCTGGGTTGACTGGTGGCTCCTTGCATCTTTTTACTTTTACATTCTTACTGCGTTACTGTCGATTTGGAATGATCCTGACCAGTGGTGTTTGTTATGTCATAATCTAAATACAAAAATACTCGTAAGGTACAGTCATTTTTGAAAAAGATTCCCATTGTCAGAATTACAATTTTGATAAACAACATCAATAAATCAAACTGATAGTTAAAATTTTGCAAGTTTATAAACTTATACGACGAAGGAGGGTGAGAGAGCATGTGTAGATATTACTGGGCTATTAGGGAGATATTCAGTATATTAGTAGATCTTACAACCATTCTAGTAGGTAATAGTACATGTTAAAATAAATTACCATTGGATCTTAAGTAGATTACTCTCTGTAAGTTATTTCAAACATTCCAAGTCAGAACTGTTCACAGTGGAGGTGAATGGAACCAGACGTCCGCCTCTTCCATCAGATGGTTCTGGTTGTCTGACGCCTGAGACGTTGTTCTATCAGAGTTCTGAGAAGATTTTGGTCCTAAAACTAAACCCATTCATGGTGGAGGGATACATGCAGGGCGTTGTGAGGTAAAATAGTCCCCAAAGAAAAGTGATCATCAACATCCATATGAACACTGAGAGACATGTAGAGCTTCACTGGGGGGGAAAGAGAATAAAACGGCTGGATTTGTGTCGGAGACGTCTGGTTCCATTCACCTCCACTGGAAAGAAACCAGAGTCTCTACAGTGAACCGTTTCACACCAAACACACTCTGAATGAGCGTTCTCTCAAAGAACAAATTATGGGGGACTGAAAATTCCTGTCTAAGTTATCTACCCAGTCACACAGCTTTAAGTATGATTTGTGAATGCGAAGACTTTTTCACATTCCGCAGGTCTTACCTCCTCCACGGTCAGGGGCATGCAGATCCGGTACTCCTTCAGCAGCATGGTCAGAGCGTCCCTCTGTGTCTCAGTCTGATCTACCTGCCAACTCCTGCTCACATGCTCACCTACGGCAACTTCTGCTAACGTCAGGTCCCCCCAGAGAACTCAGTGTACTATAGTAACCCCCCACCCTCTCTCTCTGTCTCTCTCTCTGAGTCTCTGTCTCTCTCTCTGAGTCTCTGTCTCTCTCTCTCTCTCTCTCTCTGTCTCTGTTTCTGTCTCTCTCTCTCTCTGTCTCTCTCTCTCTCTCTGTCTTTGTTTCACTCTCTCTCTCTTTCTCTCTCTCTCTGTCTTTCTCTCTCTCTCCTCTCTCTCTCTCTCTCTCTCTCTCTCACACACTCTTCTCTCTCTTCTCTTTTTTCTCTCTCTTCTCTCTGTCTTTCTTTTCTTTCTTTTTTCCTCTCTGTCTCTGTCTCTCTCTGTCTCCCTTAATCTCTCTTTCCCACACTCTCTCTCTCTCTCTCTCTCTCTCTTTCTCTCTCTCCCTCACACTCCTCCGTCAGCATGCCACTCTTTCCTTCCTTTTCTTTTACCAGCACTTACGTCTGACGTCATGAAGCTGAAACTTTACCCTCTTCTCTTTTCTGTAATTGCTCCCTGCTTTTTGTAGGTTTCTCTCATTCAGATTATTTCTCTCCCTCTTTCCCTCCCCCTCTCTCTCTCTCTTTCTCTCAATCGCCCAGAGCCCTTCAGTGTCTATATGTAACTTTACCCAGTTCTTGGCCACGCCCACTTCTGCTTCTGAACTGCTTTCGCTTCCCCCCGAATTCTTCCCCTTCCCTCTTCAGACTTATCTCCCTCCCTCTCTCCCTCCCTCCCTCTCTCCCTCCCTCACTCTCTCTCTCACACCGTTCTCTCCCTCTCTCTCTCTTTCTCTCTCTCTCCTTCCCTCTTTCTCCCAACTTTTCTTTCCCTCTCTCTCTCTCTCTCCCTCTCTCTTTCTCTCTATCTCTCTCCCTCTCTCTCCCACATTTTCTCTCCCTCTCTTCTTCTTTCTCTTTCTCTCACCCTCTCTCTTCGCCCCTCTCTCTCTCTCCCTCCCTCTCTCCCTCTCTCTACCATATTTTCTCTCCCTCTCTCCTTCTTTCTCTCCCTCTCACCCTCTCTCTTCCCCTCTCTCTCCCTCTCTCTCTCTCCTTCTCTCTCTCTCTCTCTCTCTCTCTCCTCCCTCTACCCTTCTCCTCTTCTCCTACCTCCGTTCCCTCGCTTTCCTCTCACACCTGGATCACTGTGTTCTGCCATTAACCCTCCACCTCGCTCTAATCTCTCTCTCACACTCTCGCTCACTCTCTCTCTCTCTCTCTCAGACACATGCTCTCTCGCCCTCCCTCTGCCTTAATCACTATCAAGATTCTGATTTGGGAGAATGTGAGCTGCATTCGCTAAGCTCAAACGTTCTCCCCTGAATCTAGGTCATGAGAGTTACCTGCAGACCGTGTGTGTGTGTGTGTGTGTGTGTGTGTGTCTGTACTTGCCCACTGGCAGTGGAATGCTACAGAAGTGCTGTCTCTGGAGTCCAGGCCACTGCAGAGATTAAAGGAACACCTCAGCTGAACATACTAACATGGCCAAAAGTGACTGTAATGCTAATTCACCCTGGTTCATTGTTAACATTGGGTTTATTTTACTATTCCTTTGCTTCAGGTGCAAAAGGAGCCACCTGTTACACAACTCTTATCAAACCCCACTTCCCCCCGAGCTCTGCTCACGCTGCCGTCATTTTAAATAACCTGTTTTTTAAAATTATTTTAAAAACAACACCTCTATTTATTTTTAAAGCCCATTTTGTCCACTGTTCATTTGCAGCGGAGGTATGGGGCTAATGTAGCTAAGCAATAATAAAGTCCTTCTTGGAGACATCTGGACAGTCAAAAGCCAAAAACTGCATCAGTGTTTCTAAAGCAGATCTGAAATCTGACCAGGTTAAAACAGTGGATGAAAAAGCCCTTTAATGTTCCCTTTAACACAGGTAGACATCTGATTCCATTTACCACCACTGTAAAGAAATCCAAGTCTCTAAAATGAACTGGTTCACACCAAACTCACTCTGAATGAACACTTTAGATTGTTGTTCTGGCTCCTGTGCATCTCCTTAAAGAGCCTGCCTAGTTGTGCGGCCAGTATAAGAAGTGAAACGAAGAAAATAATCATTTGAAAATGAGTTGTGACCATTCAGGGTAGTGCGCCTTCAGGGATTTTTAGGCCTGGGGCGAAGGCGGAATGTTTTTACTTGCTGTTTTATTGCATTGTCCCTGAATCATTAATCAAGTCACTGCCTGTTTGTTAAGATGTCACCGTTTGTGCAGACATGCCAACCTGCCTCCATACAAAAATAACACACACTCAGTTTACTTCACTGTAAATTAGTTCAATCATAAATGCCAATGAATTTGTAATGTGTAAACTTTTTAAATGTAAGTAATTGTATATCTGATGCTGAAAAATGTGAAACAGTACATTTAAGAGTCATTTGTATAAACGTGTGACTCTTATCCAGTTTTAAAAGGCTTTGCAGCTTCGTCGCCCCCTTCTGGTGAAAATGGAAACTGTCATAAATATACTGAACATGTAGCTGGTTTCAAATACTATGCGGCATTTTTTTTTTGTCTGTCGTCGCAGCTCTAATAAATGGTATATTTAGTCATTCATTTTAATTAATTATTAATTTAAAGAGTCCATTATGTATATACTGGTGCGGGAAACATTGAGACGCAGATTCAGGAATTCAGTGGACAGACAGATAATGAGTAATCCATACAGTTTGATCAGGAAAGGGATAAACAAATCAATCCAAAACATCACTACAAAAACAAGAGAGTGAAGCACACATAGTATTCAAGGCACATTTTTGTGCCTTGAATACTATTGTATGTAAATGAGTCCTACTTTGATTGGCTGCCCTTGAAAAAGCAGCTCAGGCTAACAAAATCTCTTAAGAACATATTCTGCATTGTAGTGGTGACATCAGAAAAAGAATGAATTCATAACTAATTTGCTGACTATGTTCTAACTGGTAACTGACTTGTTCAGTACCAGTGCAACCATCTACACCGTGAGTGCAGTTTAATGGATGTGAAAGTTTCTGTATGAGTTTCATCAAAATAACCCCCCTCCTTGCTTTTATCACGGCGGCTCAGATTCACCACATCCTTTCAGCAACTTTCGGAAACAACTTGTGTCCAAACCCTCCCAGCACCTTTTCAAGCAGAAACAGTTCTGAAAGAAGTTTTGAGAAAGAAAGATGTTGAGTTGGTTATAAACTGCACATTCCAGGACTCTGGAGAGGAAGGAGAGAAAAGATACTGGTCTGTAGTTGTTGATATCTGAGGAGTCCAGTGTTGGTTTCTTCAGAGTTGGTGTGACCACTGCAGACTTGAAAGCAGAAGGGACATGGCCAGTTGTTAAGGAGCCATTGATGATGTAGGCGATATGTGGGATTAGATCCAAGGAAATCATCTGGAGCGTAGTTAACAGGATAGGGTCGAGTGGAGACGTGGTGGGTTTGCTGTACATCAGGAGCAAGGACATATCCTCAGGACAGAGCAGTGAGAAGCCAAGAAACTGGGCTGGACTGGCTGGTCTCAGGCTGGCAGGCGGCTTGATTGGCTTGAAGGATCTACCATTGTCATCAGTCTTCTCATCGAAGGACTTGGCTAAATCTTCAGGTGAGAGAGCTGGAAAAACAGGGAGAGGTGGAGATTTAAGAAGTGACGGAAAGGTGGCAAAGAGCTTGCAAGGGTTGGACGCCGATTCTGCAAACTTGGTCCTGTCGAAGGAAGATTTTGCAGACTTCAAATCAGTGGCAAATTGGGATGGAAGCGAGCGATAACTGATAAGGTCGCTGTCACAAAGCGCTTTCCTCCATCTCCTGTCGGCTGCTCTCAGTTCCCTTCACAGGACCTCCGATGCTGTCTGTCTGCGGTATCAGGAATAACTGCAGGCCTTCACTTCGCCGTTTATCAGATCAGAAGGAGAGTCGGTGGTTTCGCCCAGCCCTGCGTGTCATGTGGGACTCGGGAACGGCTCACGCACCTTCTAGGAAACTTCAGTCACTTTCCCAGTGTGCTCTCCTCCAGGCACGCTGTTCACACACACACCACACACACACACATACTCACACACACACACACACACACACACACACTGCTGTAGAATGCACATGCACACTGCTGTAGAATGCACATGCACACTGCTGCATAATGAGTCACAATGCAGGCTGGAAAGATGGCATGAAACATTGAGGGAAATTGATTTAGCAGCATAGTTTGATTTCATCGGGAGCCTCCTGTGTGCAGGGTTTTCTTCCAGTTCCAGCCCGAAGCTCCGCTGGCTGACTGACAGAGCAGCTGAAAAGGCTTCAGTTCAGGCACTGCCTCAGAGAAAACATTTTGGCTAACCGTGGAGTTAACGGCAGTGAAATAAGCTGCTTAGCCAGCGGCTGACATGGAATGTTATCCTGAAGGTTTATCATTGTTGTCAAAACCTTGTAACTCTTATTTTACACTATTTAAAAACACCAGCTCATGACATTGTGCTTGATGATGAATGTACCAATCGAAACACTGAGGAGGAATCGCATAATTAAGTGTTTAAGATGTAAACAGAGTGGGCTTCTTGGAGAATTGTTCACAGTGGTGGTGAATGGAACCAGACGTCTGACTCTAAAAGCTCCCTCACGGAAACATTTTCTATGAAATGGTTCTGGTTGCGCCGCTTGACGCCTGAGGCCTTGTTTTACCAGAGTTTTGGGAGGTTTTTGGTCCTAAAACTAAACCCATTGATGGCAGAAGGATACATGCAGGGCTTTGTGAGGCAAAATAGTCCCCAAAGAAAATGCATTTAGTTCAGATTCTCCACCATTTTACCATCAACATTGGATATAAACACTTCACTGGGGGGTGATAGTGAATAAAATGGCTGTATTTGTGTTGGAGACGTCTGGTTCCATTCACCTCCACTGTGAACAATTTTCCGAGAAGCCCACTTTGTTTACATCTTAAACATTTAATTATGCGATCAAAGTCGGTACGTTTCACTAACATGAAACCATTGTGCACTCTGAATGATGTTGTTTACATCTCACCCAATGAATTATGGGAGAATGAAAAACAATGGAATTCCTTTTAACGTTCCCTTTAACACGGATAGACATCTGGTTCCATTCACCATCACTAAAGAAAACCGAGTCTACACAACAAGCCCTGGAGAAACTTTAATCAACCACTGAATTAAAGGGGACATATCATGCAAAACTCACTTTTCAGTTGAAAGATTTTGGCAATAGGAATCATATTGTCGCTGTCGGGCAGAAACCTCATATGTCCAAAACGGCTAATTTTCAGGAAACTCAATAAACGATGTATATTCTAAATAAATGAATACTGTGTCATCAAAATTGGTATAAATATTTTCAATACTTTTCATTGGTTAATAATTTCTCAATTTTACAGACCCACGTGGAAACTGACCAATAGTATCGATTTATGAAAAAAACAACAAAGTGGAGTTAAGAGATTTTCGCCAGACAGCGACGATATGCTTCTACGCAAAGAACAACACAAAGGCTGATAGCGCCTCTGTTTTCTGCCGTTTTCACGTGTGTTAAATGCGCAGCGTAAGCATGGGACGGGTGGGCGTGGCCTGCAACAGCTTATTTGCATAAAACTTACAGAGCCCTTAAACGTCTCATTTTGAAAGAGACTGAAACTGTAGAGAATAGAGCTGGTGAGTCTCTTTATGTGAGAGAGATTTTGTGCAGAGAACTTCATGAACATGTTTTGTAGCCCATAGACCTGTTATAACCTGTTTAAAAATAGGTATAATATGTCCCCTTTAAAGTGGAATTAAAAAATAATTCTCCACCCTGTTCCATTCCCTCTTCTGTTTCAGCTCAGCTCCTGTTCTGTCATGCTCATCTGTGACCTCACCCGGCCACTCCACTGCGCCTCTGTCTTGTTAGAGTCTGGTGTATAATTTGCTCGGACTTTCTCTCTAGTCTTTGTGTGGTGTAGATATTATGTTTGTTATTCTGGGTTTTGTGATCTAGCCTTTCACTCTTTCTCCTCCTACCCCATCACTCCCAGTAGTGCAGTACCCCTGCATTAAAGGGCCCATACCCTCTATTTTCTTACATTTGACTGGTTTTCCTGACGGTTTGTGTGCTTCTATGGACCAAAAACAGTCACAATTAATTTGAACATGACCATACAGGCTGTTACTTTGTGAACGACATGCACTACAGGCCAGAAGTTTGGGCATACCCTCTCATTTTTAAAAAAAGAAGTGATACGCTGCTCTTTCAAAATTTCATTACAAGAAATTATTTGTAATATTATGTAACTGACTGGTTTTGAAATGTAACGGTATTCACTGTAAGTGCAGTTTAATGGATGTGAAACTTTATAAATGAGTTTCATTCAGTCACAGCAGCACAGATTCACCACATCCTTTCAGAACCTTTCAGAAATAACTTGTGTCCAAACCCTCCCAGCACCTTTTCCAGCAGAACCAGTTGTGTGTGATGTTCTGGATCA
>JBBPCX010069484.1:0-11322 GCA_037974365.1 Hydrocynus forskahlii | reverse complement strand
AAGAACACAGGTTTGGTTTCAGATTTCTGCTCAGTGCCTCCAGTCACTGTGTGGATTTATAAAATTCCATAAGCAGCACCACCGAATTTAATCTAATGAAGTAAAACAAGCCAAACCAGGTATTTGATTGAAGCTAAAATGAACTTACATGAGGAAAGAGGTCTGGAAATGGTTAGGAGAACACTTTGCCACACATAAAACCACTCTTTACTGTAATAATGTTAGTTGTATTTATTGTAATTTTAATATTTTAACACTAACTTAACACTACTGTCCAGTAGTAAACAGGTTTTAAATATAATTTTCCCAGGTGCCTAAGAGTTTTGCACAGTTCTGTATATAAAATATGTAATTTAAATATAGACTTTTTTTATAATATATGTAGTTTGTACCTTTGTACCTTTGTCTTATATATATTACATTACATTCCAAGGGCACCAGCGAATAGTGAAAAAACGCAAATTTGTGATGTGGTTCAAAAATGCCTAAAAATGCCTATTTTTGTAGTGTAAACCCTAAATATGCCCCCAAATATGCTCCCAAAACACTTTAATTTCATTTTAAACGTAGCTTAATACATTACTCTTAAAGAAAATGTAAAGGTAAACCCGTATATGTACTGTACAGTTTACACTGAACTCCTGCAGTGCTAGAATGTAAATACCGATGTTACCCCTGTATAGACTGTACTGTAATTCATGCACGCATGTTTTCTTTGGTATAAGCAGGTAAATACAGTGATAAATCAATTAATAAATTAATTTAATTTACAGTAATAAAAATACAGGATTTTAAGAAGAACAAAATGAAAAACACAAGAACACTCAGAGAAACACTCCAGAGGCTCCATGCAGGAAATTCAGGACTGTCTGCCAGAGATGCTTCACAGGGCAGCAGCCAATCATCAGCAAGGAGAAATAAATAAGGTTCTCGGATTGGCTACTTTCAAACCAATCAGTACAGGTGACTGTGACATCCGGGCTTCGTGCGCCACGCCCCCTCGTCCTCCTGCTGGTTGTTTATGTTTGGGAGCTGAGCAGGAGGTTCATTCTGTTCAGGTGTCTGTTTGCCTTGCTGACCTCCACCCAAACATAAACATCCTAGACTACACTCATTTCTTGTCTTACAATTTTATATATGCCTTTCATTTATCTTTATTTAATAGTTTTCTATTTGTATTCCTTTGTTTTTTTCCAAATCTGTTTTACTTGTATGTAAGGTGTCCTTTAGTGCATTGAAAAGCGCCTTTAAACAAATAAAATTAATAATAATAATAATAATAAACAACCAGCACGAGGACGAGGGGGCGTGGCGGACGAGGACCGTACGTCACAAAAGCGAGAAAAAAAAATGCAGGGATATCTGCAGTTTCCCCGAATTTGCGGGAGTTTCCGCAAACAATTATTAGTTGGGTTCTAAGAAAAAAACAGCGAATGACGAATAAGTGGTGTTTACTCTGTGTATATATATATACAATACACACACACACACACACACACACACACATATACATATAATATACATATACCCAACATTATGAATTATTTATAAGTTATTTATAACTTACGAATAAATTCATCCCCCATTAAGATAAAAGTAATGTCAAAAACACACATGCATACATGTGTGTGTAACATCGTGTGTGTGTGCGTATGTGTGTATGTGGTGTTTGGTGAAAGTGTGTTTTGTTTCTAGAGCTTCCTCCTCGGTGTCCCCCCTGAGGGTTTGTATATAAGGTACGTAATGGAAAATCTCAGTCCCTTAAATCTACTATTCAGCCCCTGCGCGCTCTCTGTCCGGGTCTCTGCGCGCACACACACATACACTCTCTCTCTCTCTCTCTCTCTCTCTCTCTCTCACACACACACACACACACCGCCTCTCCGGACTCTGCAGCGCGGTCAGAAACGCACTCACGCGCGCTCTCACTCACACACTCTCTCTGAGCGGAGCGGTAAGTGAACATCTGTCCGTCTGTTGTTGTTGTTTGTTTGTTGTTGTGGTGTTTTGGTGAAGCTGTTCCGCGCGCAGGGTTTCGGTTTCCCCTGCAGAACACGGAGCTGCACGCGCTAACGGGGTCAGCCCGGTTCCGCCGGTGCAGGGGATCAGCCCGGTTCTGCTGGAGCTGGGTCAGCTCGGTTACGGGGAAGAGAGAGGTACAGAAACACTGGAGAGAGAGAGAGTGAGAAAGTTTACTGCAGCGTTCACTTCACAGATCAAACACACCGACCACCTGAGTGATGTAACAACAGTTTTAGACTATGAGGGTCCCCCTGATTGTCATAATGGCGGCTCTAGACTGTGAGGGTCCTCCTGAGTGATGTAACAGTGGTTCTAGACTGTGAGGGTACACCTGATTGTCCTAATGACGGCTCTAGATTGTCATAATGGCGACTCTAGATTGAAATAATGGTGGCTCTTGAATGACTTAACAGTGGTTCTAGACTGTGAATGTCCTCCTGGGTGTCATTAAGGCAGCTCTAGACTGTGAGGGTCCACTTGAGTCATGTAACAGCAATTCTAGACTGTGAGGGCCCCCCTGAATCACTGAACTGTGGCTCTAGACTGTAAGAGTCCACCTGAGTGACATAATGGCGGTTCTAGACTGTGAGGGTCCATCTGAATGACTTAACAGCGGTTCTAGAGTGTGAGGGTCCTCCTGAGTTTCATAAAGGTGGCCCTATACTGTGAGGGTCCACCTGACTGGTGTAACAGCAGTTCTAGACTGTGAGAGTCCACCTGAATCATGTAATAAAAGGTCTGGGCTGTGAAGGTCCGACTAAGTGATATAATGGTGGTTCTCAACAATTCAGATCCACCTGAGTGATGTAACAGCAGTTCTAGACTGTGAGATAGTCCACTTGAAATAGAAAACAGTGGTTCTAGACTGTGTGGTCCACTTGAGTAACTATAAGGGTCCACCTGAGTGATGTAACAGAGGTTCTAGACTGTAAGGGTCCACCTTGTGGTTCTAGTCTCCGACTGCCCCCCTGAGTGATGTGTCAGTGGATCTAGACTCTGAGAGGGTAGCTGAGCAGGTTTCTTGCTCTCTGAGTTGCAGGTGAGGGAGGGGGAGGTGCTTGAGCATCAGAAGAGTCAGAGCAGATGTGTGAGAACGTTCTCCTCAGCTCACTGGATGTTTGGCCAGAACCTGTTTGAAGGGCGGTTCTCTCTTGAAGCCTCAGATTTGTGGATGTCCTCCAGTGTGTGAGAATGAAAAACGGTTTAAAAGAGGCCTTTACTGATATTGTCTTGAAGAGTGAGCCTCCTTTTAAAGCTTCAGAAATGTGACGGTGAGTGAAGTAACAGAGGTTCTAGACTGTGAGAGTCCTCCAGAGTGACATAACAGTGGTTCTAGACTGTGAGGTGATGTAATGTACTGCTTAAATAAAGGTCTTCCCTGATGTTGTTTTGGAGAACCGCCTCCATAAAGCTTTGGAGTCCACGTTGTGCTTTCTACTGCATCATCATCGTCTTCATCTTCTAACAGTGGTCTGGTGTGTCTGGTAGAACCAAATGGAGTGTGGCCAGAGTTTGTAGGTTGAATTTGGTTGAATCTAGCTCCTGACTGTGCATTGTCACTGAAGTATTCGATTAAATGCAGCAGCGCTGCTGTAATGAAGACGCAGCAGTTCATACCTGAACATGCTGGCGTGGTCCTGGAAGCTCATTTTTTCAGTGACACATCTGTCAGTGCTAATGTCCCTCTGGCCGGTCGTTATAGTGGTTTATTAAAGGCTGACATCATAAGTCATCCTCAGATAAATAATGAAAACAAAACATGAAGCGAGATGCCGGGCCTCTAGAGCTTCTGCTGGTCTGTGTGTTGGTCTTTGTGGTCCAGCTCAGACTTTTTGAACATCTCTGAATTAGTCCATCTGGTTGAAAATGACAGTAGATAACAGAACTAATGAGGATTTCTGTCATTTAGTCATGTCAACTTTATTTCTATAGTCAGTTATAAAAAAAAGATCATTCAATATGCTTTACAGCAATAGAATTATTATTAACTATTAATACACCAGAAAGCAGAAAATATGAAAAAGTAAAAGAAAACAAGGAATAAATGAGTGCATATAGAAGGCCGGCGATTGGTCAAATGTTTAAATGTTTAAATTCTGTGGACTTCATAACATCGGAGCTTTGTTACCTATAATAATCACATAGTAGCTTTGTTAGCTCTGGTCATTTTTAAAACACAACAAAGAATTTTGATGTTTTGAAACCAGGCCGCTAGCCTAGAAGGGAATCAGCATCAAAGGGCACTATTTTGAAAATCTAACGCAAGGTGTGAAGTGCAACTAACATTTATGGACGTGTCCAAATTCACTTTGCTGTTTTGCGAGTGGGAAAAACAGAGTTGAGGCCTGTGAATGTCGCAGTAAGGTCCTCCAGACTCTCTTAATTATTCAGAGGTGTGTTTTGGACGTAACCTGTAATAAAGAATGGCTCATTGCTCCCCTTTAAGAGGAGGGGGCGGAGCCGTGGGATTATAGCTATTACGGTGTGTTTACCTGATAAACCAGATCCGTTTTCAACTGAGGAAACGAACCATCGTACATAACTTCTAACTTCACTTTTTATAAAATGTTCTGACGAACACCCTCAACCTGTGTGTTTAAATTCCGATGTGGTCAAATATCCTATTGTCAGTACACCATTCTGATAATGATTGTTTTAATAGCATGGTTTATTCGTGATTTTTTTCATGTTTCATGCTCACTGGTCAGTTAATCTAAATCCAAACTAACTCCCTCTTCCAAGTTGCAGATATGATACCGATATCATTGTTTATTTTTAGTATTTTCTAAACAGTTATATTTATAGCGTGAGGGTCTTGCTCAAGAACCTAGTGGTGGTATTCTGAAGGTAGGATTTGAACCCATGACCTCTTGGTCCAGAGGCAAGTATACTACTCACTAGACGACCACCACCCCCCACATGGGTTTTTTTTCTCAGTTCATCAGATATCAGAATGAATAACCACTTCTAGAAAAGGTTCTTTGGTAAATGAGATGGAAGAACCATGTATGCCTCCCTAAAGAACCATGTTTGGAAAAAGCAGCTCTTCCAACAACCTTTACGTTGTGTAGGTTCTTTAAAGTTTTAAAAGGTTCTCAATACTCCATCCAGAACCATCCAGTGAAATGTTCTTTAGGGAACCAAACGTGCTTCTTCTGCTATATGAAGAATTCTTTTTGACGCTTTAATTTTCAGTGTTTTCATGCGTGATGGTCAATACAGGGGTCCTCGAGTTACGGCACAGTTCCGTTCGTACGACAGTGATGTAGCCCGAATTTTGGTGTAAGTCGAAACACACCCAAGTCACTGACTGATCCTGACACAGTAAAATCATGATCTAGAACATAAAAACACAACTAAGTCGCAGAAAAAGGAAAAGGACATAAATGTACTGTACTTGTACTGTACGGCACCAACTCACTCATACGCCGCATTACTGTATATTCTTCCGCCGCACGCAACCAAACTAGTTCTCCCTTGTAGTCCGTAAGTACGACGCTAACAGCGTAAGCTGAAACACTCACGTCTCAATTTTTAAAGTTTTTAAGGGAGTGAACGTCATAAACTTGAAATGTCGTATGTCGAGACCGTCGTAACATGAAGACCCCTTGACGTTCACTAAAGCAGGTGTTTTGCTTTAGATGTTTGGATTCTCTGCAAGCCCTGCAGTCATTTTCAGTTCCTGCTTCGTTCCAGAACGTTTTTTTCCACCTTCAGCCTTGATTTTAGTGAGTGAAGTGCAGGCTTAATGGGGTCCAGGTCAGATGATCAACCTGGTCAGCGGAGAACATTCCACTTTTGTCTCTGGAAGCTCTATAGGTTCTTTGGCAGCATATTTGGATGACCTGCACTGCAACAGATATTAAGAATTTCAGTTTAGATGATTCTGTGGACTGTGAACCTCAGAGCTTCAGAATTTGTCGTCTGACACCTAATCAACGTGGACAAGTGAGCCAAAGCTCCTGGCATCCATACATGCCTAAGCCATGACCGTACCCTCCCCCTCCCCCTCAACCCCCTTCATATTTCACTGATGAGGTGATGTGCTTTGGATCACGAGCACTTCCATCTTTCCTCCACACTCCCCTCCTTCCACACTTCCATTACAGGTCAGGCTATCTCTCATCTGCCCATAAACCCGTCTCACGGCTCCTAAAATCCTTGAAAGTTTGAGAATCTGAGAAAATTCTTGAGTATATTTACATCTTTTGTTCAATAACAAACCGAAGATGGAGAGCGAGCTGGAAAGAATTGAAGAGGCCGTTTTTTTTACTGCACCTTTAAGGCCGATGCATGTAAATGACCTCCTTCCTGATTGGCTACAGCATTTTCCAACCTGTGTTTATTCCTTATAATTCAACAGGCTGTTTCTGTTACTGTGCCTTTAAGACTGATATATGTAAATGTATCATTTCTGATTGGTTCCTCTGCATTGTGGCTCATACAAGAAACAGTACGAGGCTGAAACACTCCTTTGAACTTCAGCATAAAAGGGCGGGGCTACACTGCTATAGGCTGTATAAGGAGGTAAATGTGTTGGTTTTGTGACATCAGAAAAAATATGATTTGAAAATGGACTGTTTTTGCAGATTAGATTCCATATATGTGGTCTGTGTGTGGACAGGGCAGCGAATATATACAGACTTTAAAGTTTTTTTAAAGTCCAGAAAAGTGATGATATAAAAAGTGATGATAAGGCATTGCAACCGCAATATGTAGCAGTAAATTGCAATATTGATATTTTGACCATATCATGCAGCACTAAAACACTGTAGTTTAGATTTGGATGCTCTTATTGGTCTGTAAGAGGAGTGGCAGCCTGGTGGCTTTATCTTCACCTGGAAAAGTAGAGAATTAGGTACCAAAAATGATAAAACTGGTCACTTGGATACTGGACCAATGGGCAATGGACTGGAACGCTTCCAGTCTTCTGATGCCAAGGGTTCTGGTACTGTGCAGTGGAAAAACACCCTTATTGATCGGTTATTAAGCCCAGGGTTCAAGGGGTTAAATATAAGAGCAGCAGTCTCCAGCCTGCGGGCTGTAATGCTTAAAATAGTGATGCAGCAACGTGTAGCTGTCCACGAAACCACTGAGCTATTTGTCCTTTCAGCCTCCTAAAATGGACAGACCGTGAATAAAAAAGAGCTCTGATTCCTCCAAGGCTCACCTGATATGGTCACAAACAGCCTCAAATAAGCATTCTTTCAGTACTGAACCAAAACAACAACAACAGATTCAAAACCTTTATTCATTGCTCATGTTGCGACTGCACAGACACAAATACATTAACAACAGAAAATGTAGTAGTCAAAATAAAAGTTAAAATGATCCACTCTAAAAAGGCTTAATGCTATATACACTATACTGTATTCACAGAATGCTGTGGTCAGTAAGAGAGTTGGACATAAAGACTGTATGTACAAATACATTTAAAAAATAACAACAAGGTCACTGTCCTTTCCGTGAGACTTTCGTCCTGCACTGTACGGGAGGGCTTTGTTGTATTGCTCACCAGGCACAGTTGCTAGGACCACATAATCTGCATCAGAATTTCACACACACACACACACACGCAGCTGTAGAGTAAAAAACTGTTAATAAGGGTGCCTGTTCTAATAATCTCGGATGACATTTCCATGCTGGCAAGAACCATTTTGGTGTTTTGAAACCAGACCGCTGGCCTAGAAGTGATTCAACATCAAAACAATCTATATTTTGATGATATAATGCAAAGTATAAAGTGCAAGGCACAGCTATCATTTATGGAAATCCATTCGCTATTTTGGCAGCAGAAAAAACAGACTTGCCGCCTGTGAGAGATGCATAAAGGTCGTGAAAACTCTCTTAATTATTCAGAGGTGTGTTTTGGGCATAAAATGTTATAAACCAATCAGAATGGCCACTGCCTCAGCTTTAAAAGGTGTGATTGTTATTATTACAGCATGTTCACCTGATAAAAACGATCAATTTTCAGCCGAGTAAACACTGCGCCTGCATCCGCATCTGTATTTCTCTTCTGAATTTTAACTCCACTTTTTATAAAGTGTAACGACTTTAATTATAAGGGGCAGGTGGTGCAGCCAAACAGGAAAGAGGTCATATACAACATATCAGTTTTAAAGGTGCAGTAACAGAAGCAGGCTGGTTAATTTTAAGAGATAAACAGAGGTTGAAAAATTGTGTGTAAGAATGAATCACGGTGAGTTATGAATTATAATTTTGGTTCACAAACCCACACAAACATGATGGAAAGATGAAAAACAAAAGGAAAATGTAGAAAATGAGCCCTTTAAAAATGCCTCGGTCGATCAGGGGATTTAGTGGTTAAAGATTGAAATAAGTCTTAAATGGGGCACTCCTCTAACAGACTGGCTCGGTTGGGGATTTTACGTCGTGCGTGTTCCAGAGGCCTTTACTTGTAGGCTTCGCTCCGCTGGTGAAACTCAGCCTCTTCTCCTGACCTTGAGGCGACCTGAGGAGATTCAGTGTCACCTGTTTGTGGCATCTCAACCTCAATTATTCACTGAATGCCTGATGTGATGTGGCACCTCTTTCCTGCGTGCCTGCGTCCACTGCAGTGAGGTGATCTACCTTCCAGCTCGTCTCTTTCTGCCTTTTCTCGGCCTTTCTTTTATTTCTGCGGCTGATACCTTATTGCTGGGCTGTGAATGCGCTCTCAGCTCATAATGTAGCACATTAACTTCACGAGGGACGTCTTTCTGCTGGGGTTAGTGCTCCTGAAACAGCACCCTGGTTCCACACAGCCCAGTCTCACCACCACCCACCCGTTAATGCCAGCAGACACGGAATGAAAACGCACCAATTACAAATGACCAGTCAGCGCAACAGCCAATAATGTGCAACAGCATATTTTAATTGACTCACATCGTATTTTATTGTTGTTCCCTGAGGTCCTCTTGTAAAATGACCATCTCCCACTTCAGCCCTTAGAATTAAACATTTAAACTGAAAGTCTGCCGTGATTACATCGCTCTAAAATTAACTCCCGCCTTCCTTTTTTCCTTCTTTCCTTTCTTTTTTTATTGCCACTGCTCATCTGCTATACAATTTACTGTTACGGGTATTTTGTTACTAGCATTATGTATAACTGTACAGATAGTGAGTATTACTTTGATTATTGTTATTATTACTGTTCCCACTAATTATTATTTACCATAATAATAATAATTATGTATTCATTACCATAATTATTCCTGATGCTGGTTTCTTCTTCCTCTTTTTCTTTTATCGTCTTCTTCTTCTTCTGTAAAACAGTAGATAAAACTGAGATGATGTTTTGTCTTCTGTTTTCTGTTTTCTATTTCTAAATAAAAAAGGATTATTGTATGGACAGCACGGTCTGAATGGACAGTATGAGATGTATGGGCTGTATAGACAGTATAGACAGTACGGACTGTATAGCCAGTGTGGACAGTGCGGACAGTATGGACTATATTGACTTTTTGGACTGTATGGGTTGTATGGACTATATGGATTGTTTGGATTGTATGGGTTGTATGGACTATATGGTCTGTATGAGCAGTATGGACTGTATAGATGCTATAGACTGTATAGATAGTGTGGACTGTATGAACTATTTAAACTAGACTACGGACTGTATGGACACTATAGACTGTGTGATCTGTATAGACTGTATAGACTATGGACTGTATGGACTCTATAGACAGTGTGGTCTGTATAGACTAGACTATGGATAGTATGGACTCTATAGACAGTGTAGTCTGTATAGACTGTATAGACTGTGGACTGTATGGACTCTATAGAAAGTATGGACCATATGGACTCTATAGAAAGTATGGACTGTATAGACAGTATAGACAGTGTGGACTGTAAGGACAGTTTGGACTATATAGACTGTATAGACTGTGTGGACAGTGGGGTGAATAGTTGGCGTTGAACCTCTACCAATGTTCCCGTGTATCAGACTCAGAATGGCCTCATTAAGGAAAGCCAAATAATCAAACCCAAGCCTGTGTAATCCACCAACTTATTTACATTAATAATAGTTTTGCCTAAATAAACACCTCTTTCAGTAACTTGCATCTCAGTGCTGCTTCATTTATGGCTGAATTCCTATGGCGAGACTACTGTAGGAGAAACCGTATCTCACGCTGATGCTGTGTGGAGTCAGGTATTATTTTAAAGCGTCCTTTTTTAAGTATCCTCATTAATTATCGATCAATCAGAGTAAACAATTCAGCCCTGACACCTTGGAGAACTGGCTTTTGTGGTAGCTGTTTGCCCTCGACAGTTCAAGGAATGGACCGTCCAGTAACGTAGAGGTGGACTGGGGGGCATTTTGACGGACTGGGGGGCATTTTGATGGACTGGGGGATATTTTGATGGACTGGGGGGCATTTTGATGGACTGGGGGATATTTTGATGGACTGGGGGGCATTTTGATGGACTGGGGGATATTTTGACGGACTGGGGGATATTTTGGCAGCTGTCCCTGATTATCCCCTTACCTAGCTGTCCACTTAACTCATAGATATCATTATTTTGTCTTTGCATAAAAGTTTTTATTGCAAGGTCAATGGGAACGGTCTATGGGAAAAATGCTAGTCCCTATCAGAAGAACAGCAATAATAATAATAATAATAATAATAATAACAGTAACAATATTAATCATTTTTATTCCTATAGCACCATTCACAAATTCAGATTACAGTAACAAGAAAGAACAAATAGATCAGAATCAAGAGTTAGAAGAAGAGGCGCTGAGAGCAAAGATGCCTTTTTAATTGGGTTTTGAAATAAGCAAGGCAGGAAACATTGCGAAGACTTTTAGGAAGGAGTTCCATAGTTTAGAAGCCACAACACCAAAAGATCTAAAGTCAAAATTTGTGAACCAGGACCAGAAGAATGTAAAGAACAGGTGGAGTAATTCACTGAGGTAGTGTGGTACAAAAGCATGGAGAGCCTTGAAGGTAAAAGAAGTAGCTTAAACAGAATATAGTAAGAAATGGGTAGCCAGTAAAGTTTGCAGAGAAATGGATAGAGTGAAGCCTGAGGGATTGACTTCTTGATCATTTGCTGCAAATTGCACCCTGCCTACCTCAAATTATACCTAAAATTATAACAATAGCAAGTGGCATCTACAGCTCCAGAAAAAATAACAGACCACTGCAAAAATGTTCAGTTTCTCAGGTTTTATCTTTTCTAGGTGCAAGTATTGAACTGAACAGCTTCGCCTTTATTTTTAAGAACTGCTGACAATATTTCTCCTCATTTCCAAATAAAAATATTGTTCTTTAAAGCATCATTTTAAAGGAA
>JBBPCX010069483.1:0-11323 GCA_037974365.1 Hydrocynus forskahlii | reverse complement strand
CGGCTAATAAAGGGTTGTTTTATCTTATCTCTTATACCATGAGGCCTGAAAAAAATAAAGATAAAAATACGAAAAAGTTCATTAGTCAGTACTGTATTAAGGAGATTCCTTTTTCAGTGTGGAAATCATTATTCCACACATTTACGAAAAAAGCTCAAGAAAGATCAAAATAAACATCAATCCTACAACAGTTCCTATTCATTTCTGACTGCCAGTCAAAAAGAACATGGAAACACCCATGGAGTGATTGCATTTTAGTCTGAAACAGAATTGCGGCCATATAAGATGCAGGATTAAAATACTGGAATGCAATGACCAACCATTATATTTTTAAAAATGAATGAATTTGTCCTGCAGTCCCAGCTGCCCCAGTAATTACTTACCCTAAAGTGACAGATGGGAGGCTACAGTTGCTGTGGCCCCAGCAATCAGCTGCTGGAGGTAAATGGGTAATTGGATGTCATCTTATAAGATTTTGACAAGAAAATTGAAGAGAATGTGTTTGTAGTGACACGGTTTGATCACACTTTTACTAGTTTTATCTCCTGATTGGCACCAACACACTGTCCAACACACTGAAGATTTCGAAACCCATTTCAGAGACCGCTCTCCATTAATTTTCTCAAGATTGTGAAAGGGTGAAAGGAGAATACAAAATAAAACTAAAGCCTAGCGGGTTGCCATCCCACCCAAAGGGAAAATGAAAGAGGAGCTAAACAGAATGAAGAAGATGCCCAAGATCCCACAGACTACAACCCCAGGATGGAACCTGTAGCAAAGATCACGGTCTGCATTGACCTAACTCACCTTTGCAGCATATCTTGCCCCTGATAGACAAGAAAGTGGGATGCCTGGAAGGAAGTAACAACTACCTTAGGCATTTTGCAGGTACCACTACAGAAATATTCAATTCCCATTACTACTCTCATATCACCACTTGGGAGATGCATTTTTCACAAGACATCTGTTGAAACTTCACTAGCTCCTGTCCACTTATTGAAAAATCAGAAGCTGTTCTAAGTCATGTTACTGATGCCCTCATGGGCAAAGACCACACCGGGCATGATATCGGGCTTCACAGAATGCTGAAGGCATAATGGGTTCCAATATCAGGAACCCATTATCAGTTCGGAGAGGACAGAATCACTGTATCAGGGCAGGGTTTAGCATGGGTTGGCACCAGAAGGATATTACCTGGGAGGGGTGACTGAAGGTCTGGTTAATGTGACACACCTGAACCTTGTTTGCAGTGCCCAGATTTGTACTTTTAAAAGAGTGGATACAGAAAAGCAGATGATCAGTTTGTGTGTTCCCTAAATGTAACAATTAGAAATTTGTCAAGGTCAGACCATTTCATCAGTGCAGGGGGCTTCTGTACAGATCTCTTGCTTTCTTGACACGATTAACCCTTAGAACTGAGAGTGTATCAGTAAAATCTGATTTTAGTAAATATAAACAGTGTAAACCAGTCTGGGGCAGCTGGTTGCCTTGTGGTTAGGGCGTTTGCCCTGCGATCAGGAAGTCATGGGTTCGATTCCCAAGACTGCTAAGCACCTCTGAGGTACCCTTGAGCAAGATACCATCCCCACACACTGCTCCCCGGGCGCTGTGTTCCTTGGTGAATGGGTAAAATGTTGTGGAAGAAGTGGGGATGGTACCTTGCTCAAGAGTACCTCAGTGGTGCTTAGCAGTCTTTGGAATCGAACCCACGACTTCCTGATCACAGGGCGAATGCCCAAACCACTAGGCTAGCAGCTGCCCCCCAGTAGCGTGTATTATTTTAAAATTACAGTAACTTTGGTTCTACTTGCCATAGGAAAAACAAACAAATCCCAGCATGACATCTGACACCTCAAGCATCAACACGAACCTGTGGAACTTCCATATAAGGAGTTGTTTTGCCATATGATGACAATATACTATTTGTTGCACTTCTGGCATGGATCCATGCTGCTCCGTGAAATTTTGAAATGTCTGGCCCAAAGAACACAGCAAATGTATGCGCATTCGTAGGTTTTATTTCAAACCCTCCATCCTGCACACAGTATCTGCCTTGTCAAAGCAACTAGAAGTGGATCTGGCAGGAGAAAACAAAAAGAAAAGGTGAAGCTCAGACCAAAGACTGCTGGTCCAGTACAGTCCATCATAAGAGACATTAATATTGATTGGTGCTTCATTCTACAAGCTGTGCTCTATCCTACGAGAGATGTATCCTGTCACAGAAACAACAGGGCAGACAATGGAGGTTTGTTTTCAACTCCAAAAGCATCTTCTCTACAGAACCCAAGTAAACTCAGATGAAGAGAAGTAACTTGGGTGTGTAAACATCTGGTACAGAATTAATATTTTAACCAGATACTAAACATATAATCCCAATTTTGCCTTACAAGCAGTTAATTAGTTAGATGCCTTATTTACAGAAATCTTAACCATCCCTCTCACAGTTCATACGAAAGGAATGCAAAGTCTACACTGATAGCATAGTTCAACACCCACCACTCCAACAAAGCACATCAAAGCAGTTTCAAGTGAGGACAGCTCGTGTGCTTATGAAAAATTGATGACTGCAACACGGAAGGGATGTTCCTAAGTAACATCTTCCATACTGCCACACTCTGCAGAAGGACTGCTTCTAAAAGGCAAGAGACATCTGACACTTGAGAACATAACAGATGATACACAGCAGTGCTGAGGACCCTCACGGATCAAGCCATCAATAAAAGCATAGTAAGAGCTCTGGAGCCAGTATGGTGGCATGATATTGCTCCATAGCTCAAGAGAGAGATGTGCACACTTTACATGAGAAGCTCAAGAGTAGTACCTCTCCTCACCACTTCTACTGAAAATGACATGGGTTAGAGCTGCTCACCTAGAAGTGCATCGTGAAAAAAGACAACAGATAGATTCAAAGCAATCTTTGTGAGGTCTGATTATGCAGAGACTTTTGATGAGGCCAATATTTTTTAAATTAAAGTTTCCCCAGTTTCACCCTACAGGTTGGAACAGAGTTCTTCAACCTAATTTTCTTACCATAATGACAAAAAGGAAAAGAATAGTAGGAAGAGCAGACAAGGCTCTTGAAAAAAAAAGAGAGATTTCATCAGTGGCTTACAAGGCCACCCCCTGGCCAAAATGGCTCTCTAACTGAACTGCCGATAAAAATCTTCCAGTCCTACACCATCCAGTTCACAAGATCTAATGGCCCTCATGGTCTTGCCATTGCTCTGGCAAAAGAATGAATTACTGATATTAATGTACCAGGTCATGAGATCTTTTCTTTATGTTAGGGCATTTCTTTATGTGCTAGCACATTTCATTGTGTCTGTACTTGCAAGTAGTTTGCAATGCTTTTGTTTTGCTTTTTCTCCAAGGATTTATTTGCAAACGTAAAAAACAATGGGTTTAATCATTAGAACTATTAGTATTAGTAAAATCTGACAAATAAAAAATCCCAAACAGTTTAAAATCTGCCACTCTCCACTACCCCGCCCCCCCTCCAATCAACAACAAAATGCTTTATCTATTTGTTTCTAATACCTAAAATAAGTAACAGTTCTTCATGGGCATTTTTAAAACCCCAGTAGCAGATATTATTTATTTATTTATTTTATTTTTTTAAATTACAATAACTTTGGTTCTATTTGACATAGGAACATCAAACAAAGGTCAGCATGAAGTCTGGCACCTCGAGCATGAACACCAGGTGGAACCTCCATATAAGGAGCTGATTGGCCGTATAACGACAATTTCTGGTTTAGTGTGCTGCCAGCATGGATCTGTGCTGCTCGTGTTCTAAGGGTTAAATAGGTTCTGATACTGATAGGATATCATTATGCTCTAATGCAATCAGTTTGTTTTCATCACCCTGACAGCTTGGTGTCGTGCGTAGATCTTGAGATCATGTTTATCTCTGGGTTTAATAGCACTGCTAACTCCCCTGTGGCAACATGACCACCTCACAGCAGTCATGACAGTCCAATTAGAGATCCTTCAAGGGCTTCTGCTGTTCAGACAGAAGGTCATGCTGCCCTACTCCATCTGAATCAATATCATCCTGCATGATTTTCCCACCACCATGATCAGTTCAACACAGCTTTCATTCCACTCCACTTAGCGGGAAGAAGGCCAGCCCATTATTCGAGTAATGGACTAAGATCACACTGTTTGGCCTGAATGAAAATGGGAGAGAATGAGATTGTGGATGAAGGAGTCTCAAGGCCCTGCCTCACCCTCGAAGCCAGCAGTTATACCCACTTCGTGCCCATCGAAGCTGTTTATTGGCCTTGAACATGAGTAATGTTCTGTACCAAATAATTGTGGCACATGATGGATGGTTGGTATATTTATTGTTATATTTGGAGAGCAGAATTCTCCAAAATAAATAAATAAATAATTTAAATAACAAATGAAAAGTCTGCAATTTATATTGTTATATTATTGGCATTGTCCCATTCCCACAATTCAGAAATTGAAGTCCTGAAGTCATCACAGTCTCAAGTCACCCTGCAGGAATCGTCAAGCATCTTCAATCTGTTCACATGTGTCAATATTATACCTCCTTTCACAACTCAGTTTATTCCACACCTATTTACTCTCCCTTCATTCTGTGGCAATTGGTTCTTTCCCTGCCAAAAAGTAGCAGTGACACGATTCGGTGCAACTCTTTGAACTGCAACTGTGGAAAATAGGAAAATAGGCCAGAACAATTTTTTTTCCTAAAGTATGTCAAAATGACACACTGGCGCACAATTTGTTAGTTGGACAAAATGCTTTCACTTTTTCCTTTACTAAGGCTTTTGAAACGTATACTTGGTATTTTTGCGTGAAATTTTATAGTCAATGGGAAAGAGAGAGAGAGAGAAAGAGAGAGGGAGAAACTGTTAAACAACGGGTCTGGATAATTTTCCATTGATTGTTTTAAGACCTAAACCTATTTGTTTCTAAATAAAGCTTATTAATGAAATTAAAGTATTACTATCATACTTGCAGATACAACAAACAAGAGTCTATTAAAAGTTAACTAAAACTACAAACATGTTTTTTTTCTTCTCCTTCTTCTTCTTCTTCTTTTTCTTCTTCTTCTTCTTCTTCTTCTTCTTCTTCTTCTCATTATCATTATCATTATTTTTATTAATATTCAAAGAAATCATTAGGCCTTGTCTGAAGACAGAACTATAGACGTCCCTGGGATTCCCCTCTGGTTTCCAGGATGCCTGGCTCTTTATTCGAGCTGTGAGTAATATCTGTGTCCTGGAGGCAGAGCTGCATGCACAGTGAATAATTCACCTAAACTTTCTATTCTTCATTTTCCTTTTCATTTCCTTCATAGTTCCTTTTCCACTGTCCCACCAATTGGAAACAGGTTCTGTTCTGGTTCATGCACCAAATTTTGGAGCATTTCAAAAAGGTTCTGAGCTGAAATCTAAATATGCCCAAAGCCTTTCCCCCCCCCCGTGCGAACAGTGATAATATCAGTAAGAAGGGCAGAGAGGAAGCAGAAAATAACAATGGAGAAAGCAACGGCCTTCACAACAAAACAACAGTTGTTTGCTGATAAAAATACTTTGTGTAATGCCCTGTGTTGGTTGTGCATCCATCCTTGATTACGATGGTTCTGCTCAAAACTCATAGAAATGTGGGCTGAGGAACATAGATGTACGTTCTGAAGTTAACTTTGTGCTTCTACTATTACATGTTTTATATTAGATTAGATCAGCAGCTGGTGTTGGGTTTGGGTTACATTCGTTGCAAAAGCAAATTGTCTTCCTGAACCTAAAATCAAAAATGTCAAAGCTACTCCAAGACTACATATGCCCAATATAATTTAAAAAAACACATACTGCAGCTACAGCACTGCTGGGCCACCTTGGGTATATTTGATGAAGTAGAAATCAACCTCAGAGAGCTGGAATCTGCTCAGTACTGCCTGTTTTCGAAGAGCGTATCAACCCTCCGGCAATCTCCATTCCCTGTGTGCAGTGCCACCCTCTCCCTTATTGGCTCTGACATTGCTTTGGAGAGGAAAAGAGATGGAACTCTCTGAAGGCCTCTCAGAAGATCACATCTATTGTGAATTGGGACTCCCTGAAACAGCACTGCTTTTAGGGAAGGGAGGAGAGAGGAAAGTTCTTAAGCAAGAGTATGGAATACACACTAGAGGTAGGGCAGTTTTGGTTCACCACTGCTATGGACTTTCCCTGGCAGCAGCAGAACATTTCCCTTTGATCGAGTACAAAAATGTTATATATTCTTGCAGGGATGTCTTCTATTCTGCTTCCAGACTCTTTCTCAGTCACTTTATCTGTTCCTGTTTAATTTGATGTCACTAGCAAAGTTTATTCATCTGTGCAATTCAGCATAATGTCACTTGATGTTAAGGTGAACAAGCAGAGGAGAGTAAGATGCAAACTCACATGGGATGAAAAATAAATTGGATTTTTATATAGTTGAAGGTGATTAAGTAGAACACAACCACAGCTGTTTTCTTGTGTTCCAACAGCAATGTCCTTTGCAGATTTTGAGATTCACCCTGCTCATGAACCATGGAAGTAACATTTTACATTCTAAACATTATAAACTTTTTTGTTAGTGGACTGTGTATAAGTTGTAGCATTCACACCTACATAATTTGAATCAACATCTTGTTGGCTGTTATGCAGTACCAGTGGCATGAGTAGGTCTGTGCTATTGGGCTAGACAAAAGTGTTGGGACACAGCTGTTTTCAGGGTTTGGGCTAGGCCCCTTACTTCCAGAGAAGGTCAATCATGATGCTTCAGCATACCAAGATATTTTGCCCATGCCACGCTTCCAACTTTGTGGACGGTTTGCTGAAGACCCTTTTCTATCCCAGTGCACAAAGCAAGCTTCATAAAGACATGGCTGAATGAGTTCAATGTGGAAGAACTTGACTGGCGCACAAAGACCCCTGATCTCAACCCCATCCAACACTGGAATGGATGAACTGAAATGGAGAGTACGAGTCAGACCTTCTCGTCCAACATCAGTGCACTATAGAATGAATGGGCACAAATTTCACAGAAACTCCAAAATCTAGTGGAAAGCCCTCCAAGAAGAGTGGAAGCTGTTCTAGCTGCAAGGGGGACCAACTTCATATTCTACAACTCCAAGTCTATGTATTTGAATGCAATGTCGTTAAAGTCCCTGTTAGTGTAATGGTTAGGTGTCCCATCACTTTTGTCTACATAGTGTACATATACATTTCAGCTTAGTTTCATGATGTTTAAAGCACAGCATAGCAACAGCCGAAGTAATTTGGCTTTATGCTGTTAAGGACTGTTATTTAAAGGGTGAAAACAGCATTCTTAACCCATTAGTCTCCTGTTACTTAAGTCAACATTAACAGTCTCCCGCAGTCTAGAAATGGGCTCAGCATAATGTCACTTGAGGTTAAGATGAACAAACAGAGGAGAGCGAGATGCAAACTAACTGATGTTGATGGACTTCAGCAGTCACTCCAAAGTACAGCACATTTTTTTTAAAGCATATAAGCAACTCAGTTTGAGCTTAAGTACAGCCTCCACATGGTGGGGTTAGTTGTAGTATGGTAGTATAGTTTTATAATTGAGTTTTAAATGAGTTTTACAATTCCCATTTACATTAAGAAAAAAATCATTTTAGATGTTTATGCACAGACTCATCAAAAACATACTATAGATATAATGTAAAATACATACACACACGTACGTATGCTGACATTTTTTCACTTTTGAAATGACTTGTATCCAACAAAATAGTCTGTCACATATTTTTAAAGTGAATACGCAAAACCAACTGTTCCCCGCTAATCTTTGATGCTATTCTATGCTTCCTAGAGAGAAGTAATTAAACAGCAAGCATACTAATGTAAAGCTGACCTCAATGTATTAGTATTAGTATTTGGACTGACAGCAGTATCAACAGAGTGACTTCTAAAATTAACAGAATATTTAGAACAAACACCCTAAAGCTACAATGAATGTACATAACTTCATCTGCAACATCAAATATTGAAGCTTTCAGAGCCAACAGTGGATGTCTTAAGCAAGCCGATAATTAATCGGACCTTCAACAAGCACCTATGTCAGAAGACTAAAGGCATGCAGTAAAAGCCCCCTAAAACAGGCCTGAAGTGTAAATTTGCATTACAACCCAGCAGAGCATCACCAGGAAAATTCTGAGCACTTATGATAACAACTACATGTTCATGTCACAAGACAAACTTAACGCAAATTTGACTAACAAAAAACCATGTCCATGTCTTCTCTGTGTGATTCGATAGGGTCTTGGTGGAATATTAACTTAAGCTCTGATAGAAACGTATCCTTCGAGCAGCTCTTAATGCAAGTCTGGGTTTACTAGTTGTCACACATGCCAGTCATGTGACGCGCATGAGGCACTGGAAAGGAGCGCGTCACAGGGTACATAAACACAGACATGGTAGTCAGCCAGTGCTCAGACATTGAGCTCAGTTGCCATCCTGCTGTGTGTATGTGAACGCGGGATCCTGGTGGGAATCCTTACTCTACACTTAGAGCGTTCTCTGAGTAAAAGCGTAGCTTACCAGCTCTCGCGTGTACAATCTGTGATTGGGTTAATCCACCACGCAACACTGGGCAAACAGTTCGGCCAGATCGTGACACTAGTGTTTTCTTTGTAGACTACACAGCAACCATGTTTGTCACTCTGGAAAAAGTCTGTCAAATGCTATAAATGTAAGATTCCCAGCAAATTTTTCAAGGACTTTGGGCAGTCATCATTTGGTAAGAATTGTAAAGAAAATACTAAACACTATCATTTAAAGGCCACATTGCCTACAGTTTTCTAGAATAGTACACTGAGGTCCAGTTGTGATGTTTGTCTCTTATGTACCAAAAACAGTCACTTTTACATGTCTATTTTCCAACCCCTCTTTATAAGCAAACTATACCTCAATACAAGCAGTCCAGTCTGAAACACTCCGTAAGTTCAGTGTAAGTGAGTAGGACAGAGCTGGATATTAATTTGTCCTCAAAAACAATGGCATCTTAAAAACGGTGAATTCAAAAGCTGTTCCTCTACGTGAATGAGGAGAGGATCATATGTTTTTAATGTTTAATAATGATTACATACTTAGAATAAACAATAATACAAATACTGGCGATGCATTTTCTGTTACAGATGGTTTGCAAGAGCGGAGCTTATGTAACTGTACAAATGTATTGATTTCAGTTAGCTGATAAAGATTAAGATTTAATTACTTTAGATGCTACACTGTAATCCAGTTGTAGTAATGAATACATCACCAGTAGTCACATTGTTACATGCATTGTTAATATTAAAGCACAGTTATAATGTAACATGGTTGGTAATGGTAAAATGGAGGTTTTTGTATAAAATGTATAAACGTACATATGCTCAGAGCCAAACCAGCAAAATCACATTATTATGTGCTTCATTATGTATATGTATACGTCACCATATTCATTTTATCCAGCATCTTGCATGCAGCAGATTGGCTGTGTACTTTGAAATACAGGAGCGTTTGCTTTGGTGTGAACTTCCACATCCCTCATGACTGCCTGCAGTGAATCGACACACTCCTATGTGTTATGGAGGTGAAGGGCTCTGGGTGTCTGGGCCCAGGAGATTTACTCTGCCTGCTGATCTCATAATTCCCAGCTCCACCACGAATCATGCTTCCATCTGGCCATGAACTCACTCTAGGACAGAGTGCTTTTTCACCACACTGCAGCTGCAGCCTATATGTGAATGTAACACACTCTGATAACCTTGAATTTATGTGATGTCCCCAAAATCCTGATGTTTTTGTTTCTATATTCAACATTTCTTCTTGTTCGTTGCTGCTCACACCATAAAACTCCTGTGCGTCTCCTGTGTGTCTAACTCATGCTTGTAAATGATGCAACTGTCCTTTTAGTCCCCTCTGTCTAATTACACAAATGAGCCATATTGTAACGAGCCGGCATGTCAGGACTGGCTCCCATGAGCCTTTGCGGGGCTGGTGAGTGGCCAGTTGGCCTGTTGTGTGTGTTTTGGGGGACGTTTGCAGGAGTTGTGTGTGTTGTGTGTTATTGTAGTTGTTATTATGTGTGTTATGTTGTGTGTTTGGGTGCTTCTCGCCATTGACCCACCTCCGGTGTGTTGGCAGCAGGAGTGGGGTGACAGGCGAGACAAAGGTTTTGTGTTGGAGTGTGCATTACTGGGCTATGACCGTAGGGGGCGCAGCATATCCTTATGAGTCTGGAATCTGAAACTGTGAAGCTGAGACGACTCCTAGAAAATCAGCATGATTTCATTTTCTCTCCCCCATCTCGCTATAATTTTTTGAAATGGCTTATATCGTGGGAAATCAAATTTTCCTCACATTTAAAATCATGTTTTAGAGGTTTCCAGAAACACCTTCACCATTTACACTCCTCAGCCTATACAGTCCACTCATGGAAGCTCACCTGCAGCTCATTCTGAATTCATTGTTTTTTTGATGTCACAAAACCAACACATTTACATATATTAACCTTTTTAGCTGATACTGGTTCAGCTCTGTTCATTCTCACCAAAGTTAAAAGGAATGTTTCAGTCCCAGACTGCTTTGAATGAGGCACAGTGAGGCTCAGAAGAGCAATTACAGATACTAGTCTAAAAGACACAGTATAGATAACAGCCTGTTCTCCAAGCTCCAGAAACATGCTCTACGTCATGCTGGAGAGTTCTGTACAGATTTTTTTAAATATAACAAGGTGGGTACAATATAGAGGACAAGTTGTTCTTTCAAAAGGTGAAAACCCTAAAAAGTGACAATTTGCAGAATTAAAAGTGAGAGAGAATGAAGCTGTTCAATTCTTACCTTTTACTTCTCATCATAGACACACTTTATGTCCTCCATTACACTAATGGCGGACATAAAACCGGCAGTGTGCTAAGTTGCTGTGGCATCGATGGGTCCAACAACTTTTGTGCAAAAGTGTAGTCTTAGTCGACTTTCACACCATAACTTTGCTCACGTGTTTCAGAACAACTAGTACACATGTCTATCACACATATCTAAATAACCTGTAGGTATTTATTATATACTGTTCATTCTCTGCCATTATTTGCACAATTAGCATTTCTTGCTGTCTGCTTGTATATTTGCATTTTTGCACACTTAATGCCTCTGCAGCTAGAAATACAGTATCTGTCATAATATTTTATTAATTCAGCTTTATTATTGTTTTTGTCAATGCTTGTCACTCCATTGCGTACCTGTGTATATATATCCACAGTGTTCTACATATATTTATCCACTCTGTACATATATATGCATACACTCAATGTGCACATACA
>JBBPCX010069482.1:0-11324 GCA_037974365.1 Hydrocynus forskahlii | reverse complement strand
CTCACTCACTCTCACTCACTCTCACTCACTCTCACTCACTCTCACTCACTCTCACAGTTTCTCACCCTAACCCTACCCCCTCTTTCTCCTCACTCTCTCCAGAACATGTTGTCATATGGCATAATAAAACTGTATGTAGGTCACAGGCTTATTCAGACACTCTACTGCCAGTTACTGCGCGCACACACACACACACACACACACACACACACACACACACACACACACACACACATAACATTAGCATGGCCCTCAGGACCATATGAGGTATCTCAAACATTTTCTGCAATATGTGCTGGGTGTATATATGTTTTCAGTTGTTTGGACTCCCTTAAACTGCTTATTATCTCAGGGGTCAAATCTCAGTCCCAGTTTTACAGAAACATTTCTATTACCCACAATAATAATTCTGCCTTACAAATAATTTGCATGGTTAAAGCAAAAATCAGATTCACCACAAATGTAGTTAAAGACATGGACATTTACCTCTGTAGTTTGACACCCTTGCAAACAGGCTTGGAGAGAAATGGGGAAAATACAAGAAAACAGTAAGATAGGAAACTACAATACAGATGAAACCTAGAAAAACGAGAGGGTTAATAGGTCTGTCGCCAATTCTTACAAAGAGTGGATTGTTAATCCTGTTTAATGACATTCACTGCAGCACAGGTAAGTTTACTTAAGTATTATGATAATATTGCACAAATCTTCACATACTAGCTTTAAAGTCAAGTTGTTAAACCTTTACTGTAATTTCCTCCTAGTTAGTGTAAAAGTGTCTGAAAAGGCTGACGTATCTCAAAGCGTGTTCTAGAATTGTTTGATTCTTATTCATCACTTTTGCATCAACCTTGTGGTTCCTGTTCAAAGCTAAAGAAGCAAACTCCTCACTACATATACACTCCAAAATCTTGTGGAAAGCCTTCCAAGCTGTTATAGTTGCAAAGGGGGGGGGGGTCCATATTAAATGAATTTTAATGCAATGTCATGAAAGTCCCTTTTGGTGTAATGGTCAGGCGTCCCAATACTTTTGTCCACAGTTTATTCTTGCGGGGCTGGCAACATTGCAATGATAGAACATTGCTAAACATTTTCAAAATATATGCAAGATGCATCACAATATTCAGTGTTTTCTAAACAAGTTGGGCAAAATGTGCCAGCAAAACAGTACTGCAAAAATAAAAAAAAAATGCAATGTACAGAACAAAACATTATGTACAGAACAATCAAACAATTAGTAAAACTTCATCCAAAAACTAAGACAGTTGTATAATATGCTTAAGTAAAAGTAAATGAATAAAATAAGACATTATGGGCCAAGATTCAGTAAGAAACTTATTAATATACAGTTTGTGGTGCACAATGGTTGTTTGCAAGCTTTTTTTTTTTAAATAAAGGTAGTTCTCATTCTAGTTTAATTATATACAGTTGTTCAGTTCTCTAGAAGTAGAGGGGCTGGTTGTACCACCAGGTTTTAAATAAGATGGTCATTCCAAAGCTACACCAAAGCGTAGCTATGCAATGTCTTCATATGAAATGCTTGTTTAAGAATGACAGTTACCAATCAATCTGTGTTCCTAAGCTAAACTGCAATGTGTGTGGTTACTACTTGCAACTTGTCATCTGACAATATCAACACAGATACTCAAACTGATTAAATTATTCTGTTAAGTGTCTGTTAAGAAAGTATCTCTGAGCATAAATAAACTAAACAACAGCTATTTATCGTGCTTTAAACTAAAATCTTTAAATATATGAGACAATTAGCAGCAAAATGGTTGTTTATTTCATGCATTTTTGCGTAGTCAGGTAATTATGCAAGTATGTTACAGTGAAATTAGCTGCTTATAGCAGAAAAGTGCTGATATGTCAGTCTGTCATTGAAATGCAGTTGCATGTGAATGTTGGAGTTGTTTTGACACATTTTGTTTACTTACTAAGTGAAAAGAAAGTAACGCTACCTATTATTTCTTTGCAAAATTCAACACATTACAAAAAAAATTATATCAAATATGGGCTCCCTTTAGCTGGAACCTTAGCAATACATTTAAGCAGAAAAGACAGCAGAGTGCTTGTAATTAAAAAAAAAAAAAAAAAGAATACTTATAGTTTCAGGTGGTGAAGGCTAATGTTTGTGCCTGAATTTCTATACTTTTTGGCACACTTGCTCTTAGTTTTTCAGTGGCCTGTATGGATTTTTTAAATAGGGATGGTCATGATTTTTAAATATTCAAAGTCATTAAATTATAAAAAACAATAACAGTTTACGTGACTACCATCTTGTCTTAAAGCTATATTTTCCTTACAGACATCACAACCACCAGTACTACCACTAGAAAGTGGTGGTGGTGGTAAAGCACCTGAAAGCTATTCGCCAAACTCCAACAAAAAGGGGGACAATAAATAAATAAATAAATAATAGAATAAAATAAACTAAATCAAAACGCTAAAGAGCATGAATGGGTCTGTGTGTGTACATACATTCATGCAAGTGGCATGGAGGATGTCTTTGAAGAATGGTCAGTTAGTACCCACTAAACGTTAAATTGTTTTTACAGCTGCAGAAAGCTTCTCGTGATCCCAATAATCTCAAATTACTAATTTGATACACTCCATGAATTACTGTCAAGACAGCCATACTCCACATCTCAGATCTTAGGGTTCTGGTGAAAATCTCCTTCCTTTTGTCTGTTGTTTTTTTGTTTGTTTCTCTCAGTAATGGCTTCTTAACAGCTACACGTCATTTCAGACCCTTAGTGTGCAGATGCCTTCTCACTTCAGTGACAGACAGAAGCTCCTGTGGCTGTTTCTGGAGCTGAAGCACGAGTGGAGTTTCACCTTTCTCTCAAAGATGCAAGCGTTAAACGTTTATCTGATGGTGACAGTTTTGCTGGTCTACCAGGTTTTACATGGCTATTAGAAGTCCTGTTTCCTCTTCTTTTAATATTTTTTTAAGTGCAATCTTTGAAACTCTTTTTTTTTTTTTTTTAACACTTACCTCTTCCTTATGTAAGTGGATTATCTAATCTCAGAAATCTTTCCTTTAGCCATTTTAGATGCAGATAAGATGTCTCTCTGATGGGGAAACTAAAGTCAGCTGGTTGGATTTAAGGTTGGAAAGATGGTAGAGTTAAAGAGGCACACTGGGGCATTAAAGCATGACCAAATTAAATACCGAGGGATTGACACTATGCTTATCGTTGGAGGATTTGGAATTTTCGCTTAAATATATTTATTGCATTGTTTTCTGACACTGAAAGACTAAAACTTGTGGCTGTGATGGAAATCAAATGAAAGGGTGGTCTCTGTATTTTCACTGCTTCTGGGCCTCACTAACATTAGGTGTTGTAGCCAGTTATGCCACAGTTGGCTTTTTGCATTTAACTGAATTGTTAGCTTGTATGTTTTGTCTATCCTCTTGTGACAACAAACACACAATATGGACAAAAGTATTGGGATGCCTGACCATTACACAAACAGGGACTTTAATGACATTGCATTCAAATACATAGACTTTAATATGGAGTTGGTCCCACTTTTGCAGCTATAATAGCTTCCACTCCTTTTGGAAGGCTTTCCACAAGATTTTGGAGTTTCTGTGGGAATTTGTGCCCATTTAGTCCATAGAGCATTTATAAGGTCAGACACTGATGTTGGATGAGAAGGCCTGGCACACAATCTCTGTTCCAGTTCATCCCAAAGGTTTTGGATGGGGTTGAGGTCAGGGCTCTGTGCAGGCCAGGCAAGTTCTTCCACACCGAACTTGCTTTGTGCACTGGGGCACAGTCATGGTGGAGTAGAAAAGGGCATCCCCAAACTGTGTTTAAATGGCTCAAAAAACTGCACATTTTTGGTCAAATAATCCCTTTAAAAGTACTAAGACAGCTGAAAACACCTCAGCCGTGTAACCAGTGTGTCTTCCGCACCGAGTAACTGGCTCAGGTCAGTTAGGAACAATATGGATGCGCTGGAGATCCTTAAGGCCAAACTTGGAATGTACAATGGGGCCCACGAAAGATCGCTCCATTCAGCGCAAACTAAATATAGAAACAGAAGTTGTTAGACAGCTGTAGTTAAATACAGAGCAGCCTGAGCCCTGCACAAAATCCACCTTCTCACACCTTCTTCCTCTTTCCTCCTCATCTGTCCTTCCCTTTTATTCTGCCCAGCTCACAGATCTCTCTCACACACACACCTCTATAGGCATACACAACAGAATAGAGAGCTTGTTATGCACATAAACATTCTGAGTCAGAATAACCAATAGGAGAAGTATACAGGATCACATGACTAAGGCTAAAAATAACATGTAGCTTGTTCTTTCTGCCTTTCAGCCTCATGAAGAATCAAGAGTGTGTGCATGAGAGAATGTATGTAAATTGCACACCACATGATGTAACATCTTATCTGTTATGTTCATTAGGAATGTATTCCGGAAATGTGTGTCTTGATGTAATTCAAGATGGAAAATTGAATACATTTTTGACACACACTCATTTTTGTTCAGGTGAATGTAGGACAGGTCAGAGGACACACACATACACACACACAATAAGTGTGTAACTGACAGCATGAGTATAAAATATTAACTCATGACTGTCTGGATGTAGGGCATGAGTGAAAAGCACATTAGAGACACGCATTGTGCTTCATACAGAGACACACATAACAATGATTCTGATAATGAAGAGGACAGTGTGTGTGTTTGTTTATATAAAGTACTTGTATGGCAGGACGAACACCTGCCTTGGAGCAACACACCTGGCAACATGACCAACAGAGCAGCCTCTCACTAATCACTCCAAACAGAAAGAAATGAAGAAAGAAAGAGTGGTATAGAGGGAAGGTGTGCAAGCAAGAGAGAGAAAGAAAGAGGGAGGTAGTGATCCCATACAATGATTTAAATGGCCCATAACCTACATGTTATTTTTAGAGGTCCACGTAGATTTGTTCGGTTACCAAAAACGTTTTTACTTTATTCATTTTTACATGCCCATTTTCAGATTTCTCTTTCTCCCTTGAAATCAAACAGGCTGTTTTTGTTGCTGTGTCTTTAAGACATAAATGATTTTGAGTGGCTGCCTTTTACTGTGCCTCATTCAAAAAGTAACCCAGGCTGAATTTAACTTCATTGTGATTGGACAGGGCGAAATTGCTGCAGGCTGAATAGGGATGTATGTAAATGTGTTGGGTTTGTGACATCACATGAACATATGTAGAGGTTTGCATATATGGATTGTACAGACTGGGGAGTAAATGGTACATTTTCAAAATCAATGTTTACAGACTAAATCAAACTATTATTCCAGCTTTCCTGTTCTATTGTACTATTTATTACAGTAAATAATTTTTCATGGAAACTGACCATATGTTAACGACACAATAAGGTGAGAAACATTGGATTATCCCTTCAATTAACTGACAATGTGTAAAACACAAACAACATAAACAGGAGAACCCAAACCCAGCAACGACATTACATATCTGCCCCCATTCAAAAGCAGCTTCTGTTTACCCCATGCTGCAGGTTACTAAACACAATGTTGGACAGCTCTTTAAGTACTGCACTTGTGTTTATACTCATTTATGCTCCTATTAAGGTTATACTCCCTAATATGGGCAAAATGCAGGAGTGCATTAAACTATTTTAATGCTTTGTTTGAGGGATTACCCAAGAGTCAGCGTTCATCCAATTATGCACTGCTCAAAGGCAGAGTGCGTGTTTACTTAAAATGGGGCCAGACAGAACAGCACAGTAAAATATTTTCGAGCCTTTATGGATCCAGATGGGAGCGGTATACATGATTTCTACATACATACAGAAATGCAAGATATTTCAATGTTTACATTCAGTATACATAGGTGTGTGTTTACTCTGACCAGCTGGATGCCCTAATCCCCTCCAACAAGTGTCTTCTAAATGTACAGGCTTTTAGCCCATTTACCAGTCAGATTACAGAACAATTGAGATAGAACCAATCAGATGGAGGTACGGAAAGTGGGCCAAAACTGGCACATGGCAGAAAACAAAGAAACTGGAGCAACATTATAGGACAGATCATTAGGTTAGATAGGAAATATCTGGAAGGGTTTATGTAAAGTGTGCATCTTATATATATATATATATATATATATATATATATATATACAACCTAAAAATTCTCCCCTGCCTTCTTTTAAATATCAACACTTCTTTTGAAATTTGAATGTTCTTTTACGGATTTTCTATGTATTTTTCATTTTATGTTATTTCTATTTTTTTATTATATTCCTGTAAAGCATATTTAATGACCTATATGTACGATAATGTGCTATAGAAATAAAATTGGTTTAACTTGATTTAGCATATGTAGACTAATCCTTAACGCAAAAGTGACACATGCTGGTGTTCACTGGCACATATCCACAACTTAAAAATAGGTTCTGTTAACTACCTCTTACCATAATGTCATTCATACATACATACATACACACACACACACACACACACAGCAACGTCTACTTAACACCATTTCATGTATGTATAGAAAGTGTGCAGAAACTGTCTGTCCTCCCGCTTCGTAAAATGATGCAATCAACATGAAACAGGCCTGCTTCTGCTTGAGCCTGTACATGAGCTGCACTCCTCTAAAACCACTCTCAGTTTCTCTAACACACGCACACCGCCATGCAATTTTCTCTCTCCTGCCACTGTAGGATTATCTCAGACCAAAAGAACTTCCACTGTTGAAACAATGGACTCATTAGAATGGAGACAGACAAACCAGAGACATACTAGAGCGCTCCAGGATGCGCAAAGAAGGTATTGGCGCAAATCTCTTGTCACTTTCACGCGCCAAACACGTCGCAGGGTGAAAGCGATCGAAATAAGAAAATAACGATCAAAACAGAACCGTTACGCCCCCCAGCACGAGATGGGAAAGCCAATGAAGAACGTGCACAATCTCACCGTAGAGTGGAAGCCTTAGAATAAAAAATCTCGGTACCCAAGATTTATTAAAACAAAAAATAAACAAAAATAAATAAATAAATAAAAACGAGCCCATTCCGTATTCCCCAGCCCGCTTTTGGAAAAGAAGGTCCATTTACTCGGTGTCATCCAAGGTCACGCCGGGACGGTTCGGTCCGGTTTCCGGACGGTTTCGAACGAGCGCCCGCGTGTAAACACAGTATAATGTAAACAAGGCCCGTGGAGGGTTACACCGTTTCAATCCATCAGTCCCTCTTTCTCTAGACCCACCATCACCACAGAAAAGCTGAAGGGAGGGAGAAGGAGCCACGTACCTTCCGAGAGCTCGAGCTCCAGCTCCGCGAGCCGCGCGCGGATCTCCAGAGGCAGCGGTACCGGCTCCCGGTCCGCCATCCCCCCTCTCTCCTCTCCTCTCCTCTCCTATCCTATCCTATCCTCTCTTCTTGCTTCCTGCAGCAGCAGAATCAAAGACGGCTCGTCCCTGGAGCACCGACGGGCAGCATGAGTGTGTGTGCGTGTGAGAGAGAGAGAGAGAGAGAGAGAGAGAGAGAGAGAGAGGCTCCGACAAAAAACGAAGACAGAAAGCTTCAGACCACCTCTAACGGTCCGCTGGCTCGGGCGTCCGAACCGCAGTCCTGCGGAGAATCCGCTAAAGGCAGTGAAAGCGGGCCACTGCTAATCCCCGTGATTTGCGGTGAAACAGAAAATCTGCGGAGAAAAACCCTCTGCCTGCTGATCATGGTTCAGATCACGTGACCCGCCGAAAGAGGGCGCTAAAGCACGTTAAGACCATTTTCTTATTTAAGAATGCTAGCACATTTAATGAGCCAAAGTAGTGGGACACACCTGTTTTTCAGGGTTTGGGCTAGGACCCCTAATTCCAGTTAAGGGCGATCTTAATGCTTCAGCATATCAAGACATTTTGGACAACACCATGCTTCCAACTTTGTTGCTACAGTTTGGGGAAGAGCCTTTTCTGTTCCAGCCTGACTTGTGTCCCAGTGCACAAAGCAATAAGCCATTCATAAGCACTACTGACTCATCTACAGGTACAGCACACCAAATCTTACACATGGCAATGTCAGTGTTACAGTTTATCTTGCTAATACAATGTCTATAATTATGTTACACTAGAGTTTATTTTTATTGTCTGTTTTCTTTTAAAAACATCTCTATTGTCTTATTTTGTTCTTCTGTTGACTGAGCATGCTCTTGACAAAATTATTTCCCTCAGGAAATTCTTTCTCATCTTAAGTGAACTGAAACCAATAAAACCATTAAAAAAGATTGCAAATAAAAAAGAGTGAGGAGTGATCTTGCATGGAAATAATTATGCCTCGTAATACTATATAGAAATTTCAAGGGTAGATCCTCTAACAATTTATTGGTAAACAAAAATTCAGGGATACTATTTCACTTAATGAAATAGGGGACATGAATGTATAAGTGTCAAGTCTTTCAAAAATGTTTCTTCAGGTTTAGGGGCAATAAAGCACAGTTTTGTCATTTGAACTTCTCATTTCTGGTTCAGCATAAGAATCACCCAAAAGCCTCATTATTATGCTTATTATGACCTTGCAGATAAACAAATGATCTCTTAATATCAGAAAGGTATGTGTTAACAAACGTGGCCTGTTATCACAATGAGTTTCCTCTCTCTGTCACACTTCTGCACAATAATCTGTGCAATAGCCTGTTGGTACACTATGCGCATTATTTTGCTGTGATGTGCCAAAGTCTACTATGTACACTATTGTGCAGTGTTCTAAAACATTATCATTATGTGCAGTATCTTACTTTATGCAATAGTCTTGCCATGTGCAGTATTTTCCAAAGTTTTTTGGAAATGGGTGCTAAATCATTTAATTATGTGCAATACTGTATTATGTGCAATAGTCTTACCATGTGAATATCACTACTTATCTCAGTATTACTTACATACTACTGATCTCTATTACAGCAATAACAGACTCCTAACCACAAATTATTAGAAATCAACTGAACGGTTAGTTATCTATAGTATTTATACCCAACCTTTGTGTATATAGCATAGTGTATTTTATATTGAAGTTTATCTAGTTTTTTTTAATTGGATTTGGATTTCATATTTTATATTGTTCTTGTCTCTGCATCTGTGCAATTTCATAAGCAATTTCCTCCAGGATCAATAAAGGTTTTTGATTGTAATCAAATGCTAAAGAGGTTAAAGAACAGCTAAATATAGTCCAATTTTTCCCTGAAGTAACTGCAATGGGATGTAATAGCACATGGATGCAGACATTTTTGCAGCCACCAGATTTTAAAGGCTCCAACCAAGTTCTGAAGCGCATATCAAGAAATCTGCAGCTGGATAGAGAATGTAAATATTGTGTTTGTTCTGTGAGGGGTGTGTGATGATCCCCAGCCATGATAGTGTAATGATCCAGAAACTCTTTTCTGTTGTGGAGCTCGGTGGACACGTCTCCAGAGGCAGCCATGCACTTTTTCAGCCTGAAAATTGCAACTTTTTAGACCTTGCAGCTTTGGCACACATTATAAAATAGATAGGCTAATTGGTGTACATCAGTTATCTTGTAAAAACAAACAAAAAATGACATAAAACCCTTTTTTTTGCCACATTTAGAGGTTAAACTGGGGCGGAGAGGAGCCCCACAGCACTTCGAAAGCTAAAGACTTGGCCTGATTTGTGTAGCCAGATGGCATCAACACAATGGCTCTGGAACACAGACCTGGCCCAGTCATCAGAGAAAGTTGTGATCTTTTGTAGTGCAGCCTGTTATATAACCTCACAGAAGCATTTATTCAGATACACCTGCACAGGACATTGTCAAAACAAACTTAAAACAAGAACATTAAGAATGAATTCTTAACAGCTCAGCGTTAGGCTTTTTGATGTACAGAGCTTGCTTTTTCTGTTCTGTTCTTTTTCTGTTCTCACTATTTGTGCACTCCCTCTGAGCTACATCTCTTTTAAGCACTATTAGATATTTTAGGTTATAATAGATTTGGTGTGATTTTGTTGTAAATAAATTTTAGTTGAAATGGTATAGAACACTAAGGCACTCCAACTTTTCCACACCCAAATAGTAGCTGTTGGGTGCGATCAAGGTCTAAAAAAATGTAGGTTCATTTCTGAATAAACTGTTTGACATACACAGAACCATCAATCATTTAATGTCCAGATATGAACTTTTACATGTTGTACGGTCAATGTGTTATCTGAGCATACTTGCACACAATCATTGTCAAACCGTATTTACACTGAAAAGCCATTTACACTGAAAATTACATGATCAAAAATCACAAATACCTTAGTAGCTTACAAGAGGTTCTGCAGCATTATTTCCCATCATACTAACTTTTTTTGATCGACATGAATGGGTTATCAACGCCTCAGAAACATGCAACTGCAAGGTAGTTCTTTGTTTTGCTGACCAACAAAGCCATGAGATTCATCTTTATTATGGCAGCTGAATATAATTTTTCATTCCACAGCCAACTAATTACTTGAGGAGGACTATTTGTGGCAGCCACCATCTGTCATGTAAAGTCTGCTGGATCCCAACCAAAACATTTTCACAATTAACTGACAGACGCATGGGCTTCTTGGTGTAGTACATATTAGAACCCAAAGTAGTGCAAACCACCATGTTTACCAAATTCAGGAACCGTAACAGTAAAGCTGAAAGAGTACTATAAAGGAAGAATGTGTGAATTACCATTGCTTTTAGTATGAGACCAAGGCACCTTCGTAAATATTTAGTTTCCCCTTTTAGAGTATGAGAATATTCTCAGACAGTAAATCCATACTGAACTGAAACAACTAAGCAATGCAAAATAAAGTGAACAAAAACACACAACGGGCCCATATTCTAAAGTTTACTTTCTTATCCACTTATGTCACTTGTGATTTTATACTAATACACTCTGACCTGCCCTCTAATTTTTCAACCCTCACTTTACCTTAGAACAGGCTGATTTGTTACTGTGCCTTGAATATATGTAAATGACCTCTGATTGACCATCCTATTATATTCTTCATTCAAAAACCAGACCGGACTGAAACAACCAATTTTAGAAAATGAGAATGTGTGTGACAAAACTGCGGCAGACTAAAAAAGTGGTTGGTTTTGGTGATCACAAAATATCACAAACAGGCAGTTTTACAGCATAATTTTCTTATCTATCAGTGTGCTTTGATGCTTATATTAATACAAGAAAAGAAAATTGGTCCTACAAAATGTAAGATGGAATTTGTTGCTGTGTATTGACTTAGAATGTTAGAATGCTGTTCATAGACTTCAGTTCAGCATTCAACACCATCATTCCTCAGCATCTGATCGGGAAGCTGAGA
>JBBPCX010069481.1:0-11324 GCA_037974365.1 Hydrocynus forskahlii | reverse complement strand
TAGTTAAATGTCCAGCGGACTGTGTATCTGTGTATTTATTTATTTATTGGCCCCAGAATGTTCCAGAGTCGTGTTAGTTTGTTTGTTGTTTTTCGTTGTTCTTTTTTCTTCTCAGGCTGATCTCAGACCTGCTGACGGGATCCGGTGATGACGTGATGACGTCAGTGCCGTGCCGTGTCGGACGTCAGGCGGTTCAAAGAGGAGGGAAGATGGCGGACAACAAAGGCCAGGCAGAGACGGACGGCTCGGCTAGCATGGAGGCAGAGCCGGGGGCAACGGTAAACGGAGAGACTGCTGTTCAGCATACGGATCCGCCAGCCGTTACAGAAGATTCCCCGAAGGACGGAGGTGAGGGACAGGGTGAGGAGAACGTCACCGGAGCGCCGACACCCGTCGCGGCGGACGGCGGAGGGGAAAGCAGCGACGGAGCTGGAGGAGGCGGAGGAGGAGAGGGAGGAGGAGGAGGTGGAGAAGGAGAAGTCAGCATTAGCCGTAGCAGTCCAGAAGGCGCCGGGAACAGGAGTGCTGAGTCTGCTGAGACTTTGGGATCCGCGGGTGACAGCGGAGCCCCGGCCGCCGGCACTCCCCCGACTCCCGCGGCCGAGCCCCCGGCCGCTCCCTCAGCTCCCGCCGCCCCCATTAACCTGCTGGATACGTGTGCTGTGTGTAAACAGAGCCTGCAGAGCCACGACTGTGAGCCCAAACTCCTGCCCTGCCTGCACTCCTTCTGCCTAAAATGCATCCCTCAGCCCGAGCGACAGATCAGCGTGGGAGTCCCGGGCCCCCACGGCCAGGACACACACATCGGTGAGTGTACAGAAAGATCGAGAACCGGATTCTGCTCCCAGCTCCAACTATCATCCAGCACTGCGGCTCCCTTAACGCCGGGCTCAGTCTCTCCATCCCGGGCGACCAGCAGCTGACACAGGACACTGTAACCGAGGGCACCCCCCTACTTAACATCTCTTTCTTCGTTTTCTGACACGGTTTGATCCCTTTAAGCTACAGTTGCTGCATAGTTTAGCCTAAACATCGACTGCATATTCCTTAGTAATACTAACATTTTGACATACAAGCACAGTAGCAAACCGTGTATTTTTTATAATTTTTAACATATTTTTCTTGGTTTTCTAACATTGTTTGGTCCCTTTAAGCCCCATTTGCTGTAAAGTAAAACCTCAAACGTCATCCCCATATTCTTCAGTAACACTAAAATCTTGATATTACAAAGAAAAAAACGTTTCTGTATAATCTCCATGAATAATGTCATACTTCATTAGGTCTAAAATATTGTCATGTTACAACGAGAAACGTTTCTGTATTCATATTAACGTTAGAGTAGCGAACTGTATCTTCAGAATTCTATCATTTTTCTTCGTTGGCATCGTTTGATCCCTATTTGAGGTACAGTTGCTGTATAGTAAAACCCCAAACATCATCTCCAAATTCTTTAGTAATACTAAAATACTGACATGTTACAAGAGAAGCGTTTCTGTATTATCTCCATGAATATTGTCATGCTTCAGTAGTACTAAAATATTGATGTTACAAAGACAAACTTTTCAGTATTCGCATCAACATAGCAAACTGTGTACCATCACATATTTCTATCATTTTAAACATTCTTTCTTCGTTTTCTAACATGGTTTGATGCCATCTATATATAGTTGTTGTGTAATAAAACCCCAAACATCATCTCCATTAATATTGTCGGTCCCTAAAATATTGACATGTAACAAGAAACATTTCGATACTCCTATCAACGTTAGTCAGAATGGCAAACTGTATTTTCATGATTCTTTCTTCGTTTTCTGACATGGATGGTCCCTTTAAGCTACACTTGCTGTGTAGTAAAACCCCAAACATTGTCTTCATATTCTTCAGTAATACTAAGATATTTCCATTACAAAGAGAAACTTTTCTATATTTGCATCAACGTAGCAAACTATGTAGCATTGCATATTTTCATCATTTTTAACTTCTCTTTCTTCGTTTTCTGACGTGGTTTGGTCCCTATAAGCTACAGTTGCTGTGTGGTAAAACACCAAACATCATCTCCATGAGCGTTGTCATTTGTCTGTGATACTAAATTATCGACATGTTACAAAGGGGAAGGTTTCTATGTTAGCATCAACGTAAGTCAGAGTAGCAGACAGCGTGTTTTCCTAATTTTCATTATTACCGAGGGGTGTGTGGAGATAATGTTCCCTCGCTTCCAACAGTAGAACATGTAAACTGCTGTGTCTCTCGGTTCTCTCTCTGTGGGTGAACAGAGGAACCAGACCCATGTTCTCCAGTGAAAGGAACGCAGTCAACTCTGGAAGAACAATGGCTAAGGATACAGGGCCTTCATTATATTTTTTATTGAGATAAACTCTGTTACTACTTTAACAATGTTTGCTTTTGTGACCTAAGATGATGCCCATTAGTAGTATCAACACAAACAGTATTTAAGTAGTGTGTGTGTGTGTGTGTGTGTGTGTGTGGATTAACTTCATTGGCAGTATTTGACAACAATATTGGGCACTACTAGTGTTGGAGTATGTGTATTGAACTAAACCTCGTATCTTGAAATGGCAAAAATCGAAATGAAAATACACATAGTTTTGTTCTGACAGATGATGTGTGCCTGTATACCAGTATGCTATGCGATAGCTTTTCCATTTTAACAGTGTAAAAGAGCACTATAATCTGACGTAGCCATGCCAGATGTTTTAAACTTTATAATTTTATTTTGTACAATTGACACATACCCAGGACTTGACAGTTAAATACACTGTATGTTATTCGCTCAGTGCTTCAGGTTATTTTAATAGAACAGGAGTTTGTAACTGGCTTGTGTTTATTATGCTTGTAAGATTATCTTTGGTGTAATTTTGAGTGAGAAAATGCATCGACTAGATTTGTCATTTTTACCATGGTGTAGCTTGAGGAAGCATGGGTACATAAAAACATATTAATGCAAATTTGAATATTATCTGATGCCATAATATGTTTGGGAAAGCATTGATATTGACTTTTATCAGTATTGCCCCCGGACACTTGATGCTCTGTTTAACGTTGAAGGCATGTGAGGTTATCTTGCTCGAGTGTGTGAGAGAGAGATAGATAGAGAAAAAGGTGCATACAACCACCGTAGTTGATTGAAGCTGTACTGGACTTATTTATAGCCTTAATAAATGTACGTTATGATTGACGTTCAGCAGGCACCAAGCCAACCCATTTCTAATTAATTGCAGGTCTCAGTCTAGTGTCATACATGTTGCTTTCATTTCAGCACTGCTTTAACCTACAGTTTTGAATGAATTGAGTGAGCTAGCTGTGTTTCAGAATTGCAGTTGAAGTCAAAATGTGCAACTCAAGCAACTCTATTTCAGAGCTTTATTTCATAATAAAGATTAGACACAGACTGCTTGTTGTAAAGCTGTGTTCTAAGGCTATGTTGTGTTGAATGTGTACAGCCTGCATTACAATTCACATGTGGTATTCCCAACTACATACCACTATAGGTTTTGATGAAGTGAGTAGCATATAGTCTTGTTTTGTATGTTTTCTTTTCAGAATTGATGTTCTGGCACAAGGCCTGGTTATTCTTGTTTAGTCTTCGTTGTTGATTTTGTAATCCTTTCAACATCAGATCAGGATGAGCTCAGAAGGAGTCCTTAATCAAGACCAGTCTTCTGTCTTGTCTCATGCTGGGAACTGTCTTGAGCAGTGAATAGGCAAGATGAGAAGGATGTGATAAGATGTATGTGCCCATGATAATGGTATCTAGGGATGCGCCGAAATGAATTTTTTGAACTGAAACCGAAAATGGTAAATGAGGAAACACTTGGCCGAAAACCGAAATAAATTATTATTAAATTATTAAAAGAATGCATCTTTTACAAAACTAGGCAAATTATTATTTAGCATTCAAACAATGCACAATATGAAATAAAATTTGAAATAAAATATTTTACTTGGCCCCACTCATGAATAGCCTAAAAGCAAGATAGCTGATATTATACAATTAAATATCTTCTCTCATAAAACTAGTGTATTCAAGTGCATTTTAATATTCTGAATGAAGTGCATGAACAAAGTGCATTCAGAACAAGTGCTAACAACATTCTCTGTAGGCCTATAACAAAAATAGTGTATCAAAACAAAAACTGACATAGCCCATATATTATCGGTAATCACTGGAAAACTTGCCATTTCAAAAAAACACATACGGAGTTGGTGGGCATGAAGGGTCTTGCCTCTTCTGTGCTCGATTGGGATGTTCTGATTTTATGTGATAAATTAATCCCGACGTTGAGGAAGTCTTAGATATATCGAAATACGCCCACACGGCAGACATGCTGACTCTAATCCAGTCTGGCGCTTGCAGGCTGCGCTTGTTGATTGCGTCATCACTGTTTTGGTCATGTTAAAAAAAATTTAGTCCGTGCATTTTTTTGCCATTTTCGGTGGCCGAATATTCGGTGCATTCCTAATATATATATATGGGTTGCAAAAACACTTTTGATTGTTATTCACATGAATCATTCAACAAATAAGTGGTCCACATGTGGCCTGTAAGTCTCTTTAGCTTAAAATTTTTTTTTTTTCTGCTGTTTTTCTATGAACTACAATCAATATTTTATTGTCTTCAAACCTAACGAGTATAATTGATCTCAGCATTCTCCAAAACTCCTGTAAGAGATAGCAATAGTTGAAATACATCGTAGAAGATTTGAAGATGTAGTTGAACATATTAGCTGCTTAGGATCCTATATCATTTAGTCAGTAGGTATAACGAGAGATTTATTTTTATTTCACTATGTGGGGTTTTATTGTTTAATTAGCTATTGAATAACTGGCTCCACAGGTGGCTAACAGGCTAAGAATAAACTTTTATGTAAAATATTTCCTGAAAAATTCACTGACAAAAATTGCAAAACAGAGTGAAGAAAATAACTCTTAAGTAAAAACAAGTTCTACATGTAAAAAAAAAGTCACAGCTGCTTGTTACATCTGTAAAACTGAAAAATGAATGAGTGTGCTAAACAGCTCTCATTCTGTGAATAAGAATGAATAAAACTGATTCTGAAAGTTTCATTGTGTAGCTGTACAGCAGTGTGAAAATCACCTAGAAGGCACTTGCTGTTGTGTATGTAAAACCTGGTCTGGTGTTTTGGATAATGGACAACCACACACAGTCCTCAAGCGTATAAAACAGAAAAAAAGATCAATTCTTCTGGATGATAAATCAGTAAATGGTCAAAGCCACTGCTAACATTTCAGAGGAATCATGCTGCTTCCTAAACAGAGAAAATACCCTTTTCCCTTTGTTCTTTCTCTAGACTCGTTTTTAAGAAGCCGTTCCAGCTCAGACCATGAGGCCACTGCCATGATGAAGGCTCAGTTTATGAGTTTATGGGACGGACTAGACACAGACTTCAACTGCCAGGTACCTCTTGCTGAGCCTCTTGCTTCATTTTAGCAGTGTAATTATCCCTGTTATTGTAAAAGTGTTACATTCACAGTAAACACGGTGAGCAAACAGGTTCCACAACAAAGTAATGTGTCAAGTTAGTTTATCAGGTATTCAGAGGATCATGAATAGGCTTATTCTCTGCGAACAGGTCATAATTATGGGAGCCACCAACCGCCCTCAGGACCTAGATTCTGCAATACTCCGCAGGATGCCCACAAGATTCCACATTAATCAGCCGGTAAGTATGCTTCTTATTCTCCAGTATAGTTGTGCCTGTGTGCCACAAGTATGTTTATTACTCAGTAAATATAGAATTACTCATAATTGAATTACTCATGATGATGTGTACATGGAGTCAAAGGGGTGAATCGGTAATGTCAGCTAATGCACTGGTTTGTCATTTGTAACTGTCTCCTTTTTAATTCTTTCCAGAATGTCAAGCAAAGGGAATCGATCTTGAAGCTTATCTTGGAAAATGAGAATGTAAGTGTATCTGTCAATCTGACATGAGTCTGTCTGGCACGATAGGAGCTCATACAGTAATGATCTCTGTTCTGAAGGTGGAGGCTGGAGTGAATCTGTGTGAAATAGCAAAAGAGACGGATGGCTTCTCAGGAAGTGACCTCAAAGAGATGTGTCGAGATGCAGCTCTACTCTGTGTACGGGACTTTGTGCACAAAACCAATGCATCGGGCTTGTAAGTATTTATAAAAACATTGTTCTAAAATCAAAGGCCACAGAGGGATTCCATGAATGGATCTTGGGCTAACAAGGCAAACAATAGTATCACATCTCAGTATCGCTCACTAATTTGGTCTCTACATTTGACCTGCTCCAGGGTACATTTTTGTGGTTTACATTAACTGAGGAAAAAACTTCTATAATTCATCTAACTACTTCACCATAAAAGATGTGCAAAAATGTTGCAGCTGTTCTTTTAGTCTAAGGAAATATTCACTTTGTTAACTTTTGAATAATTACAGGGATGTGGAGTTACTTCATACCACTGAATTATATTAGCAGCGCCATGCAGTGCTTAATTCTTAGCCTAATTTATCCAGCCAGGAATCATATTTAGTCAAATGTAGCCTGCCACTTTCCTGCCAATGTCTAGATACCTATGAGTATGGAAATTAAATGGCAAATTTGTCCAAAGTGTTTAACAGTATGGTTTAAGGGAGGTGGCTGTGCTTGAGGATGTCCTGCTGTAATATAATCAACGTAGCAAATTTTTGTTGCACACCCATTTTATTTGATGTTAAAGCAAACATTCAAAGCCAAACTAAGCTGATATCTGTCTTCATAATATTCTAACTAGAGTTGATTTAGAAAATTCATTTTTTCAAAACATGTATGCTTTGAGCTTTAGTGATATACCACTTGTGAAATATCCCAGTGCTTGCATTCTACTTTTTCTAGAGGCTTCATTACTAGTCATTATAAATTAAAAATGCACTAGCCAGTTGTTAATAACAGCCATGAAACTGAGAAATTGATAAGTGAAAGTGATCTTGTTTTTCTTTTCTTCTTGTAAGCATGAGTGTTCCACACTAATCTGTGATCTGATACTTGTGCTTTTAATATTGAAAATATTGGTAATATTGCTTTAGAATTTTCAACATTAAAAATAAAACATCCCTACTAGGAAGTCTTTGTAATTTGCACTTCACTTGAATTGTGCTCTGTACTTTGAGATCTAAATATTCTGCCCGTCACTAACCTGTGTGTGTGTGTGTGTGTGTGTGTGTGTGTGTGTGTGTTTATAATCAGTTCAGAGGAAGACTACATCAGGCCCATTCAACAGAGTGATCTCCAGAAGGCCATTGAAAAAATGAAAAAGTCTAAATCGGCAGGAGCACCAAATATGTTGCTACACCCAGCACTGGACTAAATCTGATACTACTGGTGATGGTGAATTGTTTTCCTAGAAATAATTATTTTCCATCAATTTTCCTTTTTTTATTTAACATATCACATATGTTGCAATATGATTTGCATAAAAACGTGTTCCATTTCTGTGTTTACTGAAAGAGAATGTTCCAACCCCTTTTCCATCATACCCCATGCAGAGGCTTTTCAGTTCAGGCCTCTCAGATTCCTGGTAAGGCTGCACAATATGGACAACGAAATGATGCGGTTATACTGCTACATATTGTGATTGTGGTATTGCTTGAAGTATATTAAATACTGTCTAATGTGACATGGTTGAAGGGACAGTCTGTCCAGACTAGGAAAACCTTAGAATGTATTTTGAGGGAGGAACTTCAACTGCTTTGCGGGGTTTGAGAGATGTAGAGGAAGTGCTGGAGGGTTGATTGTGTTGCCTTTTGTGTGTTTGAAAACGTTTTTAAGCTAGCAAATGCAAGAGGAAGCCATATAGCTAATGGTGCTATTAGCTTAAAATCACATTTTATACAGCTACCTCCAAAACCCATGTTAAAAATTTACCTGCGAGATACTTCATCAGAAGGGCTTTCTAGTTTGGCTGGAGTGTCCCTTTTAAGACTGGTCTGCATTGTTGTGACCAAAATAATTCACTCCTGTTGGATGATGTTCATTCATCTCTTAGTTGGATTGTTTTCCATATAACAGCTTTCTGCAAGACCATATTGCAAAGGTCATAATTGCAAACATTTAACAGAGGGTATATTGTATAGCACTAACCCTCAGCCAGTCTATTCTGTATTAGCTCAACACACCTTATCCAGGTAATCAGTAGCGTTTAGCTGGCTCAGGTTTGAAAGGAGCACAACTAACATGAACTTTCCTGAAGTGTCCAATGACGAGACTGAGAGCCCCTTCTTTGCAGGAGCTTTTCAACTGTGTCAGAGAACGTCACAGTAAAATGTGCCACGTAAAATGTAAATAGCACTCACTGATTTGTCAAGCCATTTTAAATTTCAGTAAATTAAGTAAATAAATGGTCACGAATAAGTTCCTTTGCATTGTCTCAGTGCAAGTGCATCCCTGATTTGTTTTCCCCACTGAAAGTGAAAGCTAGACCCTGTTCGTGAGGTTTGTTTACATTCAAGGCCTTTTAGAATGAAATAATAAGCATGTGTTTGAATATGGAGAAGATTCTGTCGAGCTGTATAGTGTGCTGTTTCTGTATATTTATTTGCAATAGCAATAAATAGGGATGTACAGAAGATCATTCATTAACATATTATTACATTGTTTCTTGCCTGTATTTTTGGAATGTGGAACCATAATACCATATTGCTGTAAAATGCTTTATGTGCTGATGCTTTCCTTTTCCCCCTGGTGAGTGTGTGTGAGAGTGGATAATGTGTATATTATCCTTTGTTTCCCCTTTAATATGTAAAATTAAATAAAATTTAGAAAAAATGTGCATAGTGAAATGGAGGTTGAGAAAGGGTCCATATCCTACATTTTTCATGTATTGAAATATTCCCCCTGATGCCATTTGAAGGTTTTATGTATCAGAAATGATTCCTTTTTACATGACCATATTCTTGTAAAACATCTTTTTATCACCTAGAATGAAAGTCTGTACCTTTTTTTTCTGTACCTTTATAATACAACATACAGCATGATATAAAATTTTTAGGCACCTGAGAACATTTTATTTAAAAGCTATTTAGCTGGGTTGTAAATTTAAAAAAAAATCAATACTTGATTATCAGTTGTGCTGCTCATAAATTTCACAAATTCAGACATTAGTTGGAGCATCGAGGAGAAATCTGGAATCAAACCTGGGTTCATCTAACCAGCTCACCAAATACCAGCTAATTTTTGGAAACAAAAAATCTTGATACTTTTACTGCTCTTAGTGTTTGTATTTATGCTAATGTTAAGCTGGGTCTTTTCTGGCAGAAAGACTATTAAAGCTGAGATAAATGGCTTTAAATAATTCACATGGGTGCCTAAGCTTTTTGTGGAATGTGTATTAATGAACTATGTTCTGAATGGCTGCCATTACTATGCTTCATTCAAAAAGTCAAAACACTCCTTATAACTTCAAGAGTGGGCAGAGATATGTCAATGCTTTGGTGTTCAAAACACCACACCCGAACTAAGCTGTTCTTGCAGCTAAGTTTTTATACTGTACTGGGATGTGAATCCTTTTAATAGAACTCAAATGCCAAATTTAATTGGAAAAAAACAAGGAAAAATCAGTTTTGCATGATAATGACTTTAATGATTGTTAGAATTACTGCAAACGTTTTCCATTTGGCAGAAATATAAAAGGCCAAGAGCAAGAATATCCCAGTTACCCCTTTGGATACACACATGAGAATTTGACTGTTCTGTCCACTATTTGTTTTTATTTCAAATATTGCCTCCTGTATAGTGTACAACAGTGCAATTGTTTATTATTCTGTGTAAAATAATACAAACTCAGTAAAAGGAGAAACAGAAAAAAGGCACATTTAAAAACTACATTCATTTTCTGTAAGGTAATAAATACGTTTAGGTTGTTACTTTAAAAATGTAAGCCAATAAATATGGTTTTGCTCCTTCACACATGGATCTTAAAGCACCTCATGTTATTCATCGTACACAATCTTTATAAAATATCCTCTTACACTCAAACATCACATTTACTTGCATAGATTCCTTTAGATTAAAAAATGTGTTCACCCTGGACATGGATGACTTTCAGACAAATGAAAGGGGGAAATATTGACTTGGCATACACAGACTAATAAATATTTCTTATAAAATGTGTTCTAAAAGTAGTTTAACATAAATTTTTTGGATTATTACACTGACAGACATAAAACAAAGCTTGTGCCTTTACTTAAGGTCAGGAATGTCTTTGCTAATGCCTACAGAAGGAGCCCCCTAACTTCACTGGTGAGGTCTCCAGGTTACAAGACTTAGTAACATTTAAATCTTAACATTTAAACAAGATTTTCCTGAACGTGATAATATGGGTCATTCTGATCTGAATATTCCGCCCAGATTTGGTTTAAAACCCACAAATCAGCTCATTTATTTGCCCAAACACAAAATTCATAGTAGGTTCCCCAGTGCTAAAATCGAATTTAAAAAATGGTTAAGATCTAACCCAGTTTATCGAGCTGGACTGTTGAAATATAAAAACATAAAAAAAGGTTAACAGCACTTACGACTTACGTTTAACTAAAAACCTAGAAATTCTATCTTGATTAAAAAGCTACGGTTTAACTGTTTTTGACTGGTCTTGTGTATAATATATACTGGCCTACACATCATGCGAGCTGGCCAGATGTGTACATGTTAATCTTTCTGCAGGGAGCTGTAGTACTCTGTGAGAACCTTCCATGCTTTCGGTGCCATGAAACCATCCGGAGGGTTTTCTCCGCTGCGGGCCAGTCTTCGCATTTTGGTTCCAGAGATGAACTCAAACTCATCATGCCTGAAAAAGAGCAGAATGCCACTGTTAGAGTTGGTTTGTCCTTAAAACTGTCCAGTGTGATTAATATATTTGACTCTTAGATAATATAAAAATACTGTTTCTCACACACCAAAACAAGCAGAGAAATTCTGGTTGTTTCAGACCTTCCATAGACATCATACTTTTGATGAAGTGCTGCTGCAGCAAGATGTGCAGTACTGTTTTGAAAACTCAATTTTGACAATATTTTTGGCATTTTTGACATCAAAACAATGGAAGACTCAAGCATTTAGCGTTCCAAAATGCTAAATTAATAGGCTACTTAGCTAATACTATTGGTTTAATCAGTTCTGACTAATTGTCAGAGTAGGTTCATCCTGGATGGCACATCAATGCGAGCTGTGGCAAGAAGGTTTGCTGTGTCTGTCAGCGTAGTGTTCAGAGCATGGAGGCGCTACCAGGAGACAGGCCAGTACATCAGGAGACGTGGAGGAGGCCGTAGGAGGGCAACAACCC
>JBBPCX010069480.1:0-11326 GCA_037974365.1 Hydrocynus forskahlii | reverse complement strand
GGAGAAGTTGTTCAACATTGAAACATACAAATTACAGAATATGTTACTTGCATGCCTGTTATGAGTTACTAGCATGGTGCTAGCATAACACTTCAGCAGAAATGACCAGTCTTAGTCCTCAGTTGGAAAAAAAGCAAGTGAATTATTAGATTTCTACAATATATAATTGCATATATTTAGGGCTACACCTGGCTGTCAGTGTAAACAAAGCTAAAAGGTTACTGAAATGAACTGAAGTAGTTTTATGTAGGCTGTTAGTCGAATCCTCTGAATGATATAACGCTCCAACAATAATGATTACTGTTTGCCAAAGTATCATCCACTATAATATTAAAACAGATAAGCACACATAATTAACGGTGATGACGAGAAGAAATGTCCACTGTGTCTTGCCCATCGGCATGTTGCTTTTATTTAGCACAAGGATACTAAAATAAGCTATTTGTATTATCTTAAACTTTCAGATAATTTTGAAGGACATCAAATATAAAGAGACATGGCAAACTTTGGCTTAAAAAACATTTATATATTAACAGATATTGATATTATTGACCCATGGTGGTGAAGTGGGTAGCACTGTTGCCTCACACCTCCAGGGCTGGGGGTTTGAATCTGGGTCCTGGTCTTGTGTGTGTGGAGTATGCATGTTCTCCTCGTGGTGGCGTGGGTTTCCTCCGGGGTCTCCGGTTTCTCCCACAGTACAAAGACATGCGCGTCAGGTGAATGGGAGATTCTAAATTGACCGTGTGTGTGTGCCCTGCGGTGGGCTGGCGCCTTGCCCAGGGTGAATCCCTGCCTCGTGCCTGTAGACCCTGGAATAGGTTCTGGGTACCCGCTTCCCTAGTGAGGATTAAATGGGTACAGAAAATGAATGAATGATATTACTGACCTCAAGCGTATGTCATAGACACAAAACGACCCCAGACACATAATAGCAGACCACATGTACGGTATGAGGACATACACAAATCTACCCAACACAGATCCAAAGCTTGGAGGCGCCAGTCACTCATTATCTCATTTATGTGTCTGAAATGTCCTCATAAACGTTCCAAGAGCCACTTGTGATGTAAATGTGCCAAGAACTAGACTGTAAACCTGGCCGAGCGGATTTATGGATTTGCCGCATCAAGCCATGTAATCCATAAATCCTTATGATTGAATTCAATAGAATATAACCAGCAATGCTCACATCAAATCAGCAGTTTTCGAATACCCTAATGTATTTGCTCCAAAGTCCTGAATACATGTCTAAGTCCCTAGCGATTTGTGACCTAAGTCAATGACAACATTTAAAATTAAGCAGAAAAATATTTAATTGTCAAAACAGTTAAATGATTAAAGCAATTAAAGCATGTGACATTTTTAGGTCAGTCTGTAGAATCAGTTGTGCTTGATGCAGAAAAATCACCCAATTAAATACATGTATAGATGATTTGTGGAACATCACATTTAACTGTTAATCTACTTAATTGATTAAACTGATGGTGCATCCTTGGTTTTACAATCCCTTTGTTCGGCTTTTCAGGATATGTCTTGTGGAAAGCCTTCCAAGAAGAGTGGAATCTGTTATAGCTGCAACTCCACATTAAAGTCATTCCATAGAAGAAATATTTTTTGGTTCTGTTAAGATCCTGTCATCATATGATTGAAAAAAAATGTAGATGGGATGTGCGAGGATTTGAAAGTTTATAAAACCTCCATGCAATGTAACTAATCTATACAGATCTTCCGTGCAAAAAAGTTTGTCCTTCAGCAGGGCTGTACATTACATATATATGTCTTTTTGGTGCTTGTGCTAGGAAGATCACCAGTGTTATAACTCAAATTGAAAGTGTTTTTGTAGAAAAACTACTTAATAAAGCTTTTAGTACCAATTCCATTTGGTAGAACATTGTCATGTTAACTGTGAAGAACAAGCAGAACAACATTAAAACCATTAACCCACACAAGCATGATTTTGTGTGTGCAGATTTCAAAAGGGGAAGAAAAATATGCTGAGACTTTAAGTGAGATTACACTTAATGAGTTCATTCTAAAAAAGGATATAAGCAAAAGACGGCAATGGCAGAAAGCACGGCAGGTGGTGCACCAGCCTCTGCATCCATGTTGGGACTGACTTACTTTTTATAAGAATATGATAGAAGCCTTTTTTTCTATGACACAAAACTGTCTAAAATGTGTCACATGAAAGACATATCCTGAAAAGCCAAACAAAGGGATTAATATTAAGGATACTTCAATGCTCGCAGTACTAGCACTGTCAAATCTATCTAGCTCTTGGAACTGCTTTACAAAAAGGAGCATGTTTTTGGGTTTTGTTGTTGTTTTTCTTCTTTTTTTTATTTGTGGTCATAACTAAAGAGAAGTTCAGCTCTACATTCATCAAAAAAAGTGAGTGGGATACTTGCCTGTGGACCAGTGGGTCATGGGTTCGAATCCTACCTTCAGCACACCACCACTGGGTTCCTGAGCAAGACTCTTAACCCCAATTTGCTCCAGGGAGGCTGCCCCCTGTAGTTAGGGAATGGAGTGTGCTTTGGATAAAAGCATCTAATAAATGCTGTAAATGTAAATGTAAACTCTGCTGCCTTCTTTGTATGAACACTCAATTCAGCAGCGACAAATTCCTGTATGCTCAAGCATCTTGTACTTCATGGGGCTTTTTTTTTTTGTTTACAAGCACTGATAGACTACAACTGCCAGGAACCATGGGCACCAGAACCATTTTTAATGTGGGGGGAGAGCAGCGCTCTACGTCTCGGCTGTTGTCCGGGGGACGTCGTGCAAGCAGCGTTCTACATCTCGGCTATAGTCCGGGATGAAAAACAGAATGATGTTCACAATTGCATGATTAAGCTTGAAAAGAATGGTATATATTTACATTATTCCATAAATGACTGCAGTTACCATGAATGCTGGCTCTTTTGCACATGTGCAACTGTGACCTCTATTGCGTTGTCACACTGTTTAACAATACTTTCAAGCCAGGAGCCATTTAGGAACCGTATAGATTACGTTCCCTGTGAATGCTCCTTTGTTTCCTGCGTTTGCCTTCAAGCTGAATGCTTCTGCAGCTCTGCCATGGTTAAACGTTACCTCTCCATGCTGGCTTTTAATACAAATCCTGGCCATTTTTTTCTTTCTTCTTCTGAATTTGACCCCTCAAGTCACAGGGTTTTAGTTTGTAATATTAATCCCTAATCGCCTGCATTAAGCCTGGGCGCTGCATCTTTTTCTGAGGCATCCTCCTCTGCGGCACTGATTTCCCCACGTTCCCGCCTCTCTTGGCACCAGCGATGAGGGGAGCCACAGCACGTTTGGGAATGGGATTCGGGGGCCCTGTCACGCTGATTCCCCCACAAGCACATCAAAGCCTTTCAGGGAAGGGCCTTTGAAGTGACTCCAAAAAACAGTGCGCGTCTACCACTCGAGCTGTCATTACTGAAGGACGGCCTAATAGAACGTAACCGAAAATCATTCCATTTTTTTGCCCCCCTCTGTCAATGACCATGGAGGGAGCAGCCCACGTACTAGAGCCTTTTCACTGAGACACCCAGTCCAAGGTTTAAATCCATCCAGAGGAATTGTCAGATGAATGCCAAAACGCCGCTTTGCCTTAAGAATACAAATTTCTGTTTACATAAACCATTATATGTCATAGGAATGCTTATCTATATTTAATATTTTAATTACACATCGCTTGCTGGGAGCCAGATGAGTAACTGGAGAAAATATCAAGTGACATTTCGCAAGCTTTTGTCAGTATGCGAATATAGCTATACTATAAGGGTGTGATGGAGGCCTTTTTTGCTCTCTCTCTCTTTCTCCCTCCCTCTCTCTCTCTCTCCCTCCCTCTCTCTCTCTCTCCCTACCTCTCTCTCTCTCCCTCCCTCTCTTTCTCTCTCTCTCCCTCTCTCTTTTTTTTTACAAAGCTGTCCTAAAAGGTTTTTCACTTTAAGGCATTTCCCAAAATGCCAAACAATGGCATTACTATCACAGACCACATCCCTGCCTATAATGTATCACCTCCCAAAATTCACACTGCTCAGTTTTAAAACAGTGCAGCTTTTTTTCAAATAAATGTTTTGTTTTAAAAAAGAAGAATGTTTTTTGTTGGTTGGTTTTTAATTTGCAACAGTAAATCAACAGTTAAAGCTGCTGCAGTAGAACAAGCCATTTTTGCTGCCTTCCCTGTGATGCCGCTCACAGGATGTCTCAGAGGTTTATGGAGCTGATTGGACGCATCTCTCAAACCTTTTGATCTGGCTCCGCCCAAATCAAAGCTACAGTTTGACCTCAAACACAGCTTTCCTTTGTCTTTGCTCTTTCAAGATCGAGATCAAGATTCCCTTCATTGTGCCACTTTGTGGGAAATTTGGCTTGGGCCAATCTCCAGGGTTTATAAGCTTAGCTTCTCAGTTACTTCTAACTGTTACATGGTCTCGTCTCAAACTAGACAAAGCCTTTGTCATTACTGCGCCACCGTTTTGGCTCAGTCTCCTAGCTGACATCACACAGTAATCATCAGAGATTCAAGCTTAAAATGCATTTATATTGATTGGGTTTTAGTAAGTCCGGGATCTGCTGACTGGGGACTGTGTCAGTTTGTCTTTTGAGTGTGGGCATCTGATGGTGGGATACACTTCGTTAATCATAAAGCACTTTGGTTTAAAACATGCTCTGGAAATGCAGTTTTTTAATTTGGTTTGCAAAAAAAATGTTACCCGTTGACCCCTCTTTTGACCAGTAGAGTAGATATTGTTACATCCAGTGTTCTTATATTTATGTAAATGCATATTGTGGGCTTTACTTTAAACCAGTGAAAACAGTTGAGAGGCATTATTGTGCTTTTATCCACACTGGCTTTAAAGCACGTGATGGCTGTGTGCGCAGCGCTATATGTATTTTAATTATCAGTTCCTTCATTCTTTCTGCTCAATTTCATTTACTGCCACATCATAACAAGTACACAAATACCCTGTGATTCCAGTGGAAACTGGAATCAGTGCTGAGGGTGGAATCAGATGGTAGATGGCTCCAGTGCGTCTCTCATTAAAATTAATGAAGCATTGTCAAGTTGAAAACAAATGAAGACAGTAAAGTTTGGAAAGCTGCGTATTTATTATCTGTTGTAGGCCCTGCGGTGGCAGCACTGCCACTTTCCCTGGCCCACAGCTTCCTCCAGGGACATCTAAATGCACTTTAAAGTAACTCAACTTTCTGCAGTAAAATGGAACAAGAGCAACACCCACCCACACACACACACACACACACACACACACACACACACGGATACACACTTACACACACACACACACACACACGGATACACACTTACACACTTACACACACACGCACTTACTCTCACATACACGCCCGTCCCAGCAGAGCCATCTGCTAACACTGCTGAGGTGATTACATTAGGATTTCATCATGTCAGCAGCATGTCCAACATGGCACACTTCCGTCTCCGCCAGCACTAAGTGCGGTTGCCTCTGCCACACATGCATGCGTGCACACTGACAAAACACACACACACACACACACACACACAAACATTTGTATTGCAGTATTCTCAGGTGTGTGTGTGTGCTAGAGTGGCACATGTGCTTGTTTACTCGTATGTGTTTGTGCATGTACGTGTGTTCACATATGCTCACACGTTTCTGTCTGGGCTACACACTGCTTGCTCTTTGATTATGTTTTTTTTTTGTTTTTGTTTTTTTTTTAATCAAGAGGCACTCCGTGTCCCATTTCTCCTTTTTATCTGCATCACCAAAAAAATAAATCCACATCAGTCTCCACTCTCACACTGACACAATTCCATAATCTGCTCTTCAAATATGGGCCGATGTTGAAAAATATAATTACACACTGCTGTAAACACGTCTTTCAGCAAAAACGGTATATGAATTTTGCAGTTCGAGACTTCAGGCCTATAAATAGAAGCACGGTGAAGTTGGTGCGGACTCAGGCAGTTTATATTAAAGGCTGAAAGACAAAAGTGCACGGTGTCAGAGTTTGTTTCTGGATATTGCTGAGCATGTGCATGTTTATCACACAACTGCATTAGGGCTGAGTAAGTGAGAAGGCAAATGAAACAATCACAGCTGTTCAGTTATTTTTGACAACACCCTCGCTATTGTGCGCTATCGCTCAAGTTGGCTATTAATCCCCCAGCCCCCACCCCCAACAAGAGAATGCATTTTTCTTTTAGATAAGTGACAAACAGCATATCATTTTCAGTGAAACATGTAATTAAATTGAGCATATTATTATTCAAATGTTGGCTTGCCATGGCAGTTTGTAGATCAGTCTGCATTAGCTGTTAGTGCCATTCTGCTACTGATGCTAGGCATGTGCATGGCTGATGAAATATCTGGGCCTTTTAAGGAACTATTTTTAATAATAAAATCAAATTTGCACAACATACACTTACCCCAGATTAATCAGCCAAGACTTGTTTAGTCTCTTTATAGTTGGGGTTTTTTTTCCACCTGTTTAGTGCTGGAGATAATAAGGCTAACACATAAGTCAAATTACTAGACGTCTTCTCTGTAAATGCATCCCCAAACCTTCTCTTAACCTGCACAAACTGACTCCAGATCTTTATTAAGGTGGTGCAGACTTGTCTGTGTGTTTTAGGACTATTTGACTTACTATGAGTTACAAAACTGATCAAAATGTCCACATGTATTCGAACACTACAGGCAGCCTTTCTTCTGTTTTCACAGACCACCACAGGATTAGGAGAGCTGATCTGGAACGAGTTTATAGTTACAATTACCATCATAAGGAAAGAAGAATCGGATCCAAGATAAGGCTCTAATTAACTGCATTCCAATTCTAAATCCAGATGGTGTTGTCTGAAATCACTCTGACGTTTTGCTAATGTGTATTGTTTACAGTTAGTCATAACAAGGTTAGCAATGTTAGCCTCGTAGCTCCAGTGCGAAACTGAAGAAGCAAATCTGAGGTAAGTGGAAAATAGTGTGAATTTTTGCCAAACCTTACTTTTAAGGGTTAAGAAGAAAAGAAAGCATCCAGCAATGTGCAGTGTCCAGGCGTCATGAGAAAAACATGAAAACAAACTCGAGACCTGTCACCTAAGTCACCAGGAGTGTGCTGTTTAAATGGCATTTTGACAGCAGAGTGCAAACCTTTGATTAGTCCCAGTTCCATAAAAGCCAGACCACAATAGGCTAGACAGTGTAAAGATGACTCTGTAGAGCTGTAGAACACAGTGTAATGGACAGGCATGCATTTAACTTCAAAAGTCAAAAAAGAAATTGTATTTTAGCAAAATCATAGGCAAGGAACATGTAGCTCCAGATTCCATTTTCAGAACTCTCACTTTCAGTGTGGGGTGAGCTCTTCTTGAGGAATGTCAGGATGTTTTCCCCCCTAGCAAATCATAGCCTGGTAGGGCATGTAGGAAAATTTACATGGACATTCACACATGAAGGAATCAACTTAACACCACAGTTTGAGCCATTCTTAATCAAGCTCTGATCAGGACCCACTGATAAACACAATAAGTAGGCTTTGGTTGGAAATTACAGTTGGTTGATTGACTGAACTGAACAATCTCTACTAAATACTTTTTAGATTAGTGGTTCTCAGGCTGGTTCTCAAGGAACCCCAGAGGGTCCAGATTTTTGCTCCAACAAAATTCTTAACACATTGTGATAACGCATTGTCTGGGGGTCTCTGAGGACCAGTTTAAGAGTCACTGCTTTAGGAAAATGAAAGTGGCTTTTCTGTGGCATTGCTCCATAAAAGCTGGATGGAACATTTTGCTGAAAGCCAAGCAAAGACAATCATCAACTGACAAATAGCCATTGTAATTTATTCCAATATATGCACAAAAGTATTTGGACATGCCTGTTTTTCAGGGTTTGGGCTAGACCCCTTTTTTCCAGTGTAGGGTAATCTTAATGCTCCAGCATACCAAGACATTTTGGACAACGTCATGCTTTCAATTTTGTAGACAGTTTGGGGAAAGTCCCTCCATAAAGACATGGTTGAATGAGTTCGGTGTGGAAGAACTTCACTGACCCACACAGAGTCCTGACATCAACCCCATCCAACACCTTTGGGATGAATTGGAATGGACACTGTGGGCCAGGCCTTCTCATCCAACATCAGTGCCTGACCTCATAAATGCTCTACAGAATGAATGGGCACAGATTCCCACAGAAACTCCAAAATCTTGTGTAAAGACTTCCAAGAAGAGTGGAAGCTGTTATAGCTGCAATGCGGGACGAACTCCATATTAAAGTCTAAGTAGTTGAATGCAATGTCATTAAAGTCCCTGTTGGTGTAATGGTCAAGTGTCCCAATACTTTTGTCCAAATAGTGTATTTTTAGAGACCTGTATAGACTGTGTAAGTCTACAAAGAGAAGATCTCTCTAGAGGATGTGGACTTATCAACATAGCATGAACCAACTTTTGCATATGACTGTATAAACCATTTGCTAATGTTCGTTGGTTAAGACTTGATGAAGCTGTTGTGCAACTGATGCAACTGTCATACTGATCCAAAGGCAAATGCTAACATTAATCCACATTCCTTATTTTTTCTGATTTATTTGTCTCAACACCAAAAAGGTCTGTCTTTCCAACGTATCAGAAGATGTCCAGAATTATAAACTGACAATCTGTACTTTTGCCTCATACATGCCTGTGTCTCATCCTCATTAGCGTACAGCAAAAATAAGTTTGATCTGGATGTTAGCCTAGTGTCAGTTGCAGAAGGGCAGTATTTGCTGGAGTGCTGGAACATTATGGGAGTTGTGCTATGTAGTGGTGCTTTATGTAACACATTCACTTAACTGCACGTGGTTTCTTGCCGCAGTTCCTATTTAGGAGAGGCACTTTTCTCAACTATTTTAAGCGTTGATGAAACGATTGTGAGCATTTCTTTATGAGTGTGTTCATACCTGATTTCTTGCCATGAATCCTCAAAGTCCTCAAAGCAAGCCCTGTTTTACGCCAAAAAGTCAAGCTGTTTGTTTGTGTGTGTGTAACTTTTTTTTTGTTTGTGCTCTTTTTGTAGGGGTCTCTTCAGCAGCGGCTACACTGAAACACACTACAGAGAGGATGGACAAGCTATTACTGGCACTCACAACACTACGGTAGGATGGACACCAAATAGTTGACGGTCTGGTTGGATCTATGAAACTGTGCTCTTTTTTTGTCAGTACGCTTAAATTGTTACACATGTGTAAGATTTTCCAGGATCGTTCTGCATTAATTCCATTCCATAGCACAAAATGTCCTAGATTCTAAGCATTTTTTTATGTCCACTTTTTTTCAGTTAATCAAACCATTTATATGTACATGAATGAGTTCAATTAAGATAAGAAAGACTCTCTTCAAATGACAGATGGGAGTTGCTACTTGATTTATATTCTCCCTTCATTAAAAAAAAACACATTTAAAAACCTGTTATTTTGCTTCTAGAGACGAGTACAGTGTGTCATTAGCTTGGGGAATTACAGCCAACAGTCAACATCACTGTACAGACAAACATTTTGTCTAGTTTTAATATTCAGAGTCATATACCAGAGGTGGCATATTGGCTTGATTTGTGTCAGGGAAAGTAAATGCTTCCTTGGGTACCTCCAAACTTAAGAAAACTCCTCCACAGAATTGTAGTTTAGCTGATGTTGATTTGCCTGGGATTAACATAAATTAATTTCTACAGTTTGTTTTTTATAGTAAAAATAAAAGCTGCCGCAACATTTCCTGACATAGGATGTGGCAGATTCAGGTGGAACTAAAATCACTGAAAAATGCTAGTTAAAATGACATGACCCGTCTCGTCCCAACTAATCACAGCAAGATGGACGATTAAACATTATAACATGGATGCCCATAAAGCTGAAATGATACAAAAATGAGCTGAGAGCAGAGCTCACCACCACACTAGCATTTTAGCGTTAACCCGACTAGCAGCATTAAAGTAAAGTGGCCCTTTATAGTCACACGTGAACGCACCACAGCACACAGTGAATGCATTTAACCCATTCACCAAGTGAAGCGAGGGGGCGTCACCAATGAGGGACACCTGGGGAGCAGTGTGTGGGGACGGTACCTTGCTCAAGGGTACCTGAGTGGTGCCACTAGCAGCCCTGGGATTTAAACCCACGACCTTCTGATCATGGGGACAACTCCCTAGACACTAGGCCACCAGCTGCACCCTAGGCCACTGGGCCATTCGCATGCCTCTTTGAGATTTCTTCACAGCTCAAAGTAGTTCAAGGTTTAAGTTTGCTAATGTGTGGCTAGAAGCTTCTGTTACTTTTTAGCTACTGTATGTTGGCCTCATAGCGCCAGGGAAGTTTAATCTAGCGACTAATGAAGCAAACCCAGGCAAATTGGCCAAACTATCGCTTAGAGGAGTTTGAACATAAAGGAGTCATAATGGAGTATCCAGTTACAAACCTGACTCGCTGCCCTCCTGCTCCAAGACTATGGTTGCTCCAGATGTGCAGTAAGGTGTACATGTCATCTATATCATCAAGCCTCAATTGGGTCATTTAATGGAATTATACAATCAGACGAGCACACAGAGCAACAGCTGACAGACTTGACAACTTGTCGCCTTTCTCCTTCCCCTGTCAGATGCTTTGTAGACAGTGAGCCGATGTTCACTCAGCGTGTTTAGCCCTGAATTCTGCTTTCAGAAGCCTTTCAAAAACACAATGAGCAGCGCTTTTTTTCTTCAAAGCCGCACGGCGGGTTGAAACTATTAATTCGTTAAATGGAGGTGAGAGCAGCCTGACAAGCCTTTGGCAAGAGCGACAGAAGAATGGTTTGTATTTGCTCAAAGCACTGACAGTGAGTTTTTTGTTGCTTATAATTGAAAGTTTGCACTTATGTAAATAGGGAGAGAAAAGCAGCACTGACAGAGGAAGAAAGCACAAAAACAGCAAATGAGGCATTCGCTAACCTTCATGATCAGTTGAAAACTTACTTTTAAAAAATGGAGTTGGAGTGCTTCATGAATCTGTCTACTCTCATCTCAATTTAAGACTGTTCTAAAATGTCGGCACAAATCGTTCAACACTGGTTTATTAGGCACATCCAATTTGTACCTACGCTCATGGGCCATTATATCAAATCACCATTTACCAAAAACAATCCTATTTATTTTTTGCCTGACCATTTTCAATCTATATCTCATAATTAAACAGGCTGATGTGGTTACTGTACCTTTAAAAATGATAATGATAATGTCTGTCTGTGTGTGTGTGTGTGTGTGTGTGTGTGTGTGTGTGTGTGTGTGTGTGTGTGTGTGTGTGTGTGTGTATGTGT
>JBBPCX010069479.1:0-11326 GCA_037974365.1 Hydrocynus forskahlii | reverse complement strand
TCCCCCCCCCCAGCCCCCCTGTATACACACCCCTGCGGGTGTCCCGATACTTTAGTCCCACCCGGAACATGCTCGTGGCTTTGGGCAACCACCACTCTCCGTGACACTTCGCAGTTAGATAGGGCTTGATTAGATCTTTCCAACGACCCCTCGTTTGCCACAACAGTCCCCGGAGATCCGGAATTATTAGCCAAAAAGCGTTCACCTTGCCCGAGTGTCCCATTACATTACTTTTGTCCCAGGTGAACGGTTTTCGGCAAATACCTCCGGAGATCCGGGGGCTATTATGGCAAACGAGGGGTCGTTGGAAAGGTGTCACCGAGCCCTAACTAACTGTAGAGTTTAATGCATTTAATGTTGAAAAACACCCCCGGAGATCCGGAGTTATTCGCTGAAAACCGTTCACCTCGCCCATGTGTCCTATTACTTTTGTCCGAGGTGAACAGTGAACAAGCAAGTAATGACTAAGGAATAATTGCTGTGCCCAAAGAAGAGCCGGTTCTTTCCGCTCCCAAACAGCTTAGTTTATTATCATCGGTAGCCTCATATTTTAGACTTTTTAACTTTAATTCTATAAAATTTATTAACCCTTACAGTCACGCGTGAACACACCACAGCACAGTGTGAACAGTGAAATTCTTTCTCTGCATTTAACCCATTCATCAAGTGAAGCAGTGGGCTGCGGTCAACGAGGCGCGCCCTGGCAAATATGAATGCTCTGTGTGTTGATAAACCCTTTTGCATTTAATGTTTTTATGAGAAGCCTTATAATTGCCTAATTTTGTGTATTTGTTCTGTTACTAAAGCAGGCATTCTTACTTTTAGTTTCATATTTTAATAAAACTTTTAATTTTAATTTTAACACTGCAAACAAATCCACAGAGCAGAGACAGAACCAATTTCAGTAACCAAACTGTATGTCCAACTGTGGAATGGACAGTTCTGATGTGTCTGTGCAGGTTTGTGGTGGAACCTGCTCTTACTGTTATTGTCATTTTACAGTGAAGGCACTCTGCTCTGCTATTCCCAATATCTTTAAACTGCAGCCAGATGCTGCTTCGTTTACTGGTGTCTGTCATATTTATGTGTTTTTGCGATGCACTCGCATCCTCCTCCTCACTGCTGTCAACGGTCTCACTCACTGACGGCAGGGACAGAGAGACGCTCCACCTGACTGTTGCGTCTGTCGCCCTCTCTGTTTTCACATAATGGTATGATCCTATATCATCACATGTGATTGGCCACAAGGTCTCCATGCTGCCAATCAAAACAAAGTTCTGCCATGAGCAGAGCTGAGCCACTGAGAGTGAGAGCTGAGCAGCGAAAGGAAAAATAGTGGCGAGCGGCTCTCACTCGATGGGAGTCGGCTTTTCTGATTCACTACAAAGCATCGGCTCTCAACGGCTCTTTTGCACATGATACATCACTAGCGCACATACACCCGGGCAATGTCCTTTCAGTTCAGGCTGATTGTTTTTTCCCGCATTTAATTTTTTACTCAGTAATGGGGCGTTTTCCAATGTAGCGAAGTAAAATACTTGGGTAAAAATGTACATGAGTAAAAGTAAAATTACCTATTTCAAAAACGACTTAAAACTTACAAATTACTCACAAAATCTACTCAATTACAGTAACGTGAGTAAATGTAATTCGTTACTTTCCACCTCTGTGTGAGAGTGATAAAAAGTTTACAACAAGTGCTATCTGGAAGAGGACACATGTTTATATTACCTCCTACCTCCTCCTATCTGGCATTTTGGGGTTGCTACTTCTACTCAGCCTTCAAGCTGAAAAACTATTTGGAGGGTGTTCCAGAAGAAAACCTTTTCTTTCCTTAAACGACAAATAAATATATGGAATATGAAAATATACAATGTAAATATTTGTTTATTATTTATCACAATTTGGTCAGGGAGTGAATAAATGTACGATTTTTTTTGGCAAAATTATGGCACACCTTTGTTATGTGCAGCAAGAACTGTGACTTCTAGGAGTTAATATTTTGGTGGAGCTTCTAGACCTCTCAGGTTGTATTTTAATCTCTTTCATCTGTTGCATTTCTACTGTTGACTCCAGCAGTCCTGATTTATAGCCTAGCACATCTGTGCTTGTTCAGCCCTGCATTATTTAATTTCAGAGCACTAAGCATATCTTGGAATAACATGATTAGATCAAACAAAGATATTTGTCTCCTGAAACTGTTTAATGGATGCAGAAAAAATGTTTAGGAGTGTCATTTAACTCTTAAAAGTATTCATTGTACACATTTCAGAGTCATGGCTCTGTTCAATAAATAAACCTTTAAATAAACCACACAGCATAAGCATTATGTATTTTCACTATTATTTGAAATGTGAGATTACATTAAAATAATGCCATTGGCAAACATGACAGAAAGCTCATGAAAAAATGTTATTTGTCTCAATACAGAAACTTTTACCATTTTAAGTCTATACCTTGTGCAAATGCATGCCATAAGTGTTATAACATATGACGCACTATTCATTTGAAGATCTTTACTTATAGCCTGTGTAAACATTTTTGTGAAGTTATGTCAAAAACCGCTGTTTGCATCTGTGTACATAAATGTGAATTTAATATCATATACTAAGCATAATATACACCACAAATTACGCACACAGTCTGTAGGATATACAACATCAAGAAATGTAAGAATAGCATTATGACTGTTTTTGTGTCATCCTGAACCCATCAGTGCTTGTATCCTTTTCATTACCGTATAATGTGTTTTGACTTCCTGTTTTTTTTCCTCCTCAATGTAGCCAGTGCCAGCTTCACCCACAAGCTATGGCTACATCTATGATGTGATGGCACCACGCTAGGAGGTTGAGGCCTAGCACATGCCTTTTTAAAAACCAGCCAGTGCACTGTTTCAAACACAACGTCACTGGACAGCTCAACACGCTAGGAAGATGACACTAACTGCCAGTTTAAGTGTATCAGTCAACAGAAACCTGTAGTAACTAGCATTAGGCAGAGAGGTGGGGGAGCGGGGTGGTGGGGTGTTATAAGAGGCCACTGACCCAGAAACAGGTTTACCTGGTCTGGCAAATCCTTTGTTGCTGCAAACTGCGAGGGCGCCAGAGCATTACTAATGGACACAGTGTTTATTCTTATTTTTCCTATTCTTATGTCATTATTTACAGAGTATCTCAAAGTACTCCAATCAAAGGAACCACCACTAGAGGTCATCAGAACCACTGTTCAAGGCTGGCTAAAATAAGTGAACATACGTCATTGCTACAAAGCAATCCACAGAATAGGCATTAAACAGCATTTTCACCCACTTGTGAAACTCTAGGACATTTTGTGCATAATCACTGCACTTTATCACATCAGGGGTTGAAAACAAAAATAAAACTTCAGTAAGGAAGACATGACAATATTTGGTTACATATCCTGGTTGTATGTAAGGACATCCCTGAGATTTGTGACATACTTATACTAAGCAGGTCTTAGTTCAATCTAAGCTTTTGCATGTGAATCGCATGCTCTTTTGGACTTTGAGCCAAGTAGCTAACAATGAATTTCCCATGGACTGGACATTCTGGTTAGAGCACTTTTTAATAACAGAGAACATCAAGACAGTATAACTTTTTGTTTCAGTTAGTAACACATAAATGTTCTATTTATAATTCATTCTGATATCTAGTGGCAATGACTAAACTCAATGAGGCCAATTTTAACCTTTTTATATACCTTACACAAGATGAAATATATCTTTGTTGGTTATGACTAATTTCTGTCTGAGTCATATTACAGAGTGTTACCGCTGCCACTGTTGTGGTATTGCTAAGTGCTTATGTCTGGTAATTGATCATGTACTGATAACACCAAAATGTATATGTGGTTTATTGTAAAAGTGTGATTTAAAATATTTTTTTTTTTTTTCCATAAAACAGTTTTAATCTTCTTAAACAACAGTTTTTTTTGTGAAATGTGAACTAAAAAAAGACACTGTGCAAAAATTACCCCCATAGGCTTCCATGGCATGTAGAATTCTTTTTCAAAAACAGCTGCAAGTGTAAACAGTTTTTAAAAATCATATCTTGGGTTTTTGCAGTAAGGGGAACATATTCACTGAAGAGTTTTAGCAAAAACGGTTATCCCCCTATTAGCTTAGTAACTAGCATGTTGGTTGTACTACCTCCAATACTGAAACTAGGGTGGAGCAGAAAAAAAGGTAAGTTATGAGGCTACATGTGTTCTGTCCTTTATAAGATCTCTATAGTAACAGCACACTAGCGCAAAAGCAGTAGCACTGCACTAGCAAATTTGCCAAAATATACTATCTTGTTCTTTATGCTAGAGCATGCTGTGCCTTAAGAGGCATACATTTCACAAAAAGGCCAAAGACCATTTTGAGTGCATCTGAGAACCAGAAAACATACATTTGATTTTCCATCTTTCTTTTTCGACTGTTAAAGAAATCATTATTTTATTACACTGGGTATACCAAAAATCACTCCCGTCTGTATTCACTCAGTGCAACATATAACACTTAAGCGAAAGATACAATAGAAACAGTAAAAATAAATAAGTAAAGAAGACAGTATCACTGAGATTGATAAAGGATCACTCCCTCTTAAAACATTTTAAACTCTTTCAGGTATAACTTATCACCTCCTCTGTCGCACGCCAAGGTAACTGGCATCCACCTCCAGTCAGCATAAAAACAGCTATTCGTGGATCATTCCATTCTTTGGTAGTGCATCTGAAAGCAAACAATCAATTATAGGTGGCAAGGCACTGCCAAAACATCTGAGGAATAAAGTTGTGGACAGGCACAAGTCAGGAGATGGATACAAAAAAGTTAAAGACTTCATCAATTGCTAATAAAGTCTAGAGTTAAAAAGTGGAAAGAATTTGATATGACTAGGACCCTCCAGACTGTCCTTCAAAACTAAATGGAAGAACGAGGAGGAAACTGGTCAGAGAGACTACCAAAATGCCTATGGCAACTTTCAAGCAGTTACAGCAATTGTGTGCTCCACAAATGTGGCTTATATGGGAGGGTTGCAAGAAAAAAGCCACTCCTCAAGAAGGCCACATTATGTCTCAAATGAACTTTGCAAAAACACACCTTGAAGATTCTGAGGTCAAGTAGAAAAAAGGTGTTATGGTCAGATGAGACCAAAATTGAACTGTTTGACCTCAACACGAAACAGTACATATGGCAAAAAACGAATACAGCTCACCATCTAAAGAACACTGGTCCTACAGACAAGCATAGAGGTGGTAGCATGCTGTTGTGGGTGTTTCTCTTTAGCAGGGACTGGAGCTCTTGTCAAGATAGAAGGAAAAATGTATGGGGCAAAATACCATCAAATTCTTGAGAAAACCCTGCTGCCCACTGTCAGAAAGATGTCAGTGAAGGAGGATCACCTTCCAACATGACAATGACCCAAAGCACACAGCAAAAGAGACCACACAGTAGATGAAAGAGCTGAATGTCCTTGCATGACCTAGTCAGAGCCCAGACTCAACTGAAAAACTGTGAAATGACTTGTCACCATCAAATTTGACTGATCTTGAACAGTTCTGTAAAAAAGAGTGGGCAAATATTGCACAGTCTGGATGTGCAAAGTTGGTAGAGGAGTATCCCAAGTATACTCAAGACAATAATTAAAATCTAAAGGTGGTTCCACAAAGTCACAGATCCTTTATCTATTTCAGTGATTCAGTTTTTTTTATTTAGTTATATCTGACCTGTTGCTGTCTTATCTTTCACTTGGATGTTATAAGTTGCATTGAGTAAATCCAGCTAGAAAATTAGGGTTTTTGTGTGTGTCTTCATCTCAGACTTCCAAGCAGCAAAATGTGAATAGTTTGAAGGAGGTGATACTATTCTCTACCCATTGTAGGTATACAATGCTGTCACTTTGCAACTCATCTCATGAAAGTAGTGAACGTTATGGTAATAACAACTATGATAACTATGCTGCTTTTTAATTACTCACACATTATTCATCCTTTAAAATATCTTAATACAGCAAGCAAAACCACTGTCCTGTGATCAGAAGAAGATGATGGATGGTCACAACAAACCAAAAATGTCTGTGAACAGGATCTACTTGAATTCCAACAGCTTCAAAATCTTAACATATGGGGAGTAGAGCAATTTGTGCTTCTTTTTGGAATAAAGAGGCAATGATGTACTGTGATACTCTAGAAAACCAGTTCTGTGAAACTCATGTTATACCGCTAGCCTGCTGTGAGTGTATACCAGGGAAAAGCTTGCTGGTGGTACAAGACAGTTTGGCCAGACTTGGCTGTAGTTGGTTGTAGGTATATTGCGCCTTGCTGTAAAGCTCAAAATGCAGCTTGTGCTTGCTTTGCATTACCAACTGCATCATGACACGTTTTACAACACTGACACACAAACCCATGTTTGCATAGCTGAAAGAAGTAGTAATGTGCAACATAATTTTAATACGGATTGAAGTTTTTTCTCCATTATCCTCTATTTTTCAGATATAAGGAACCATAATCATAGTTGTGTTTCTGTTATATGGTCTGGTTGGCTTTTGAACTTTGAATAAGATTCCACTCCTTATACAGTATGTAGTGATAATGTTTTCTGTGATGCGTTTTTGTCCCACTCCTGTTCTGAAGCTGAAACACTTAGCAAACACCTCATCAAGATGGTTGTGGCTGAAGAAGTTAACTATTTTGCAAGTTCATTTTTATGTGAGGCTGCAGTTTATTTGTTTTTGAGGGGTGGACCAATGTGATGGAGCCTAAATGTTGAATGGTGAAATGTGTTAGAAGCTGTTGCAGGGTATAGTTTTAAAAACCTGTGTTACAGAGCCTGTTTGATGCGTAAGAGCCTTGTTACCACAAGTTGTAAGATCCAAAACTTTGGAGACAGCTCAAATTGAACTAGGTGTCTAGTTCAACCTCTCCATACCTTTTCACCAATCACTCATCATTTACAAAAATAAGCCCTTGGTATGGCGGTGGTGGTGTGTGTATGTGTGTGTATGTGTGTGTGTGTATGTGTGTGTGCCTGTGAGAAATAAACTGTTTTACTTCTTAGAAAAACATGAAACTCCTAACATTTTAACAGTCCCCTTGAGGACAATTCCTGTTGTGGATTTTGCTGACAGAGATAACGGAGCAGTTTTGATTTAGTGTTACTCTTTCCTAATCTTCATTAATCAAAGTTGCAATGATTACACTCAGGACCAGTGTTACCCGACAGGCGTGTATTGATACACATTTTATTCCACATTCCGAAAAAGAAGATGTGTCTTTATCATTTCCTCATGCTCAGTTCTGTGAACATGTAATCAACCAGTAAAGACAACCACTTTATGCAAAATTTCAGACTGTACTTGATGGGAAGGAAGCAAATATGTTCATATTTTCAGATGTTACTGATCACATTTTCAAATGGACCTTACTACCCTCAACACTAATAATAACCCGTAAAAGGAAATAGCTTCATGTTATCAGTTTACTGCCAACGGGAAGCTTCTGTCTATGGGTTCAATATCCCCTAGTGTTTAAAACCTGACTAGCGCTTAAACATGAACATGTCATTGTGTTCTTGATGCATCAGTAGAGCACAGAGAAAGACACACTCTCTTCCTTGTATGGGTTCAGTCTAACGAACAAATTTGTTTATACCACTTACTAACTCCAAGCATAATACGTCACTTCAGTATAAGAGGGCTGCCCGTATTTGTTTTTTCCTAGACAAATTGGGCTATAATCTACACTGTGGTAAACCACAGGGAATACAGCAAAGTTCACAGGAACCGTGCAGCAGACTATAATGCCTCAAGTGTTCATACCACACCAGAACTGACATGAGTATGACATTAAGAGCTTAATGTAAAACATATCTGCACAAAAGGGGGATTAAGCAATATTCCATGCAGGAATTAAAGTGAGCGCATATGATTAATCTTCTAGACCCCCCAGCAGCCCCTGCTGGTCACTCAGCATTCCACTGGATCTATTGGAGTGAATTTTGAAAGAAAACAGAAAAACTCCAGCAGCCTTCATTGTAAACTATGTTTAGCGCTCCAAGCTGTCCAATGACATTGCATTAGTGGTAGTTTGAAGAGATGTAATGGCACTGGGGGCCTAGTGGTTAGTGCGTTGCCCCTGTGATCAGAAGGCTGTGGTTTCAAATCCCAGGACTGTGAGTCGCACCACAGAGGTCCCCTTGAAGAAGGTACCGTCCCCATACACTGCTCCCTGGGCGCCGTGTTCCTAGCTGCCTGCAGTTTCACTTGGATGATTGGGTTAAATGCTGAGAAAAAATTTCGTGCTGTGTGCTGTGATGTGTTCACGTATGACAAATGGTCACGTTACACTTCATGTGACTCAAAGGAAGTGTGTGCTAGCCTTCACGCTCTTAGTGCTGGTGGTATCTTGTGATTAGGGGAGTCCTAGTTAGTGGGGGGAACTGATCATGACTGAAATGGGCCACAAGCTTAATTCTTATCACTATTCTTCATTATACTAAAATCTTTAAGATAACGATCTTAAAGACTGCTGTTTTAGTCATTTAATGCCATTTCATTATTTCTATTTGTTTTTTTGCTGCTAGAGATTTTATGTGGTTTCTATGTTGCAGTTACATTATCCACAGTGATCTCATCAGTAATCTCCTCAGTGATCTCCTTGATTCTTGATTTTTTTTTTGCCTTCCTGGATCTCTTGGTTTTGAGAGAGAGGTACTAAAGAGCTGGCACTCATCTTTCAAATGAAATTAACTTTAGGAAGTGGGCAGGTTGTAAACAATTCTGCCTCTAACAAGTGCTACAATTTTTGGGGGGGTCTAAAATGTCGTTGAATTTGGAAGTCTGTAGTACTCACTGTATAATGTGGCATAGTGTATAGTTTCTGGCACGGCTTTTCTATTTAATTTGGAGCTTCCATACCCAACTAGTAAACCACCTGAAAGTGCAACTGGAACATCATTCATCCAAAAGCTATTCCCTCAGTGTGTGGTTTGATTATGGTGGTAAAGAGCCCTGTATAACATGTCATTCCAACGGTATTCAGCTGAGTTGAGGTCAGGTGACTGTGAAGGCCATAGAATATGATTTACTTAATTTTCTTATTTGTTAAACCATTCACTAGATGCTCATCCTGCTGATCAGGACACTGCCATCTTGGAAGAGTCCATTCCTATCATAATATAAACTGTTTTTGATTTGCATAGATCCCTCTAAGGACCACATTCATATTTATTCTATCTTAATCTAAATGCAAATGCCAATTTAGTCACTGTTCTAAGCTAGTTTATTAATCTTTGTGATAGAACTTCCTGCCATCAGTGCCCCTGTACTAAACTGTTTTTCAGTGTCACTTTCAAAATCTTTTCCTTACCGTCTTGATCCAAAATTGAGGTCAACTGAGCCTGCTCAACAGGCCTGTGTACAGAGAATCAAGGGGGAACAAGCAGGTATATTTAACTGCAGCATATTGTAACCAATCCCATCAAGAGTGAAAATGTAAACACGTTTTAGAGGAAGTCATATTTTTCCCTTAGCACCCGAAAATACTAGGTTTACTACCAGGGATTTAAACTCCAACACACAAGGCTGTAACTTTAACCTCTATCTAACTGAAATGAATCTTAGAATTGCAGCTCTGCTTGAGATCTTGTGAGTGCCTTGCATAAGCCTGTGATTTTTTTGGTGTCATTTGTTTGGGGGCTGATCAGAATAACCTTATTGTGCAATGAATAGCCAAATAAAACATGATAACTATACAGGCCAACTAAGGGGCGCTTGTACAGACTGTGTGCAAATGGGTAGACGTTAAGGCACCCTTATTTATCATCAGGAATTGGTAGTAACAGACTACATATAATTGAGATTTTGTAGTCAGACTGCAGAAAATAAGTAACTGCAGTCAACTGGTATTACATTTGAAAATGTCTAATTATGTATATGTGTAAATATGTATACATATCACCATAACTTATAGCCACAAACAAGCCAAAACTAAACTTGCTGTCATCCGCAAAGACCTCAACCTCAAATCTGAAGAAACACTTAGATTTATGTTATATTCAGCAGCATGGCTGATATAGATGAATTATAAATTGACCTTTTTTTAAGAAATAAAAATATGTAATAGACTCGTTTTCATTTTCAGACATGTCTCTCAGCTAACTGCACATGTCATCTCCCTCACTTTATGAAAGTTAAATGTGAAAAGCATATGTTCATACGTATCCTTTTTCACTACACCTCCACGTCTCTTTTCAACTTCAAAGCACTTATAAATGCCACCATGACATGCTTTCCATTGTGTCATTTGCTGACAGCCACTACCTTCTCTTCTTGTCTTTGTATTACTTTGTGGCCTCAAGGGGGTTTTCAGTCATCAAGCTCCAACAGGATGAGACTAAGAACATCTGCATTCAAAATATTCTTCTCTATCATCATTGTTATTTCAATACACCTTGTCAGATCTATTGCATGTCAGGCATGCTTGAACTCGAGAACAGCTAACGGGAATCTCACTGCATAAGTTTACAGTTTACATGCCTCAGTTCCATTTTTTTCTGAGATTTTTAAAAATTGATTGTTTTAAATATAATGACCCATTTTTAAGTAAAAGCAAATAAAACAAGGCATGTTTAAAGGATCCAAAAGATATCCTTAACTAATTACAAAGTTTTTTTGCAATTTGTGCAAAATTAATGTGGCAAAATGATTGGCATCCCATGCATTTAGTGCAAGCATAACAGTAACAAATCTTCTATTATGCTTTATGAGATTAGAGGAACTGAGCAATCTGAGACCACTGCTTAATACAGAATCTCTCCAGCATCCAGTGACCTCTCTTTTTGGACTCTCTTCTTCAGCTCACCTCAAATGTTTGCAGGGGGGTTTAGGTCAGGAGAATCAGGACATCGTGCAATACATATATTCTAAATATACACATATATGGCTATTCAAAAGTTACATGCACATTGGTTTGGTTTTCATGATGATGCTGACCTACTGTTTATTTTTATATTTCCAAAACACAAACAAAAGAGCTCTTTCCTCATTGCACGTACTGAATGCCGCATACAGTAAGCCACTCAACCAGAGAACCAAACCCAAGCAGAGCAACAACAAAATGAATAAAAAATAAACAGGCATTTGCATGAGCTAACAGATGTAGACGCAGCAGAAAGAGAAAGTGCGTAGAAGTGATGAAACACGACACACTCCAGAGGTGTGACCAGAACATCATGTGTGGGTGGGCATTTGGCTTATCTGGGGGGGGCAAAAAGTATCTATCTGGCCATCCTTCCATCGGGGGGGGGCAGGGCTTGTCCCTGGGG
>JBBPCX010069477.1:0-11332 GCA_037974365.1 Hydrocynus forskahlii | reverse complement strand
ATCTTTCTTATAGAATATTACGTTGATAGACATGTGCATCAGTTGTTCTGACTGCAGAGATTTAGTGTGAAGCAGACTGCAACGTTAGTTCCCATTGAGGTCACTGCGACTTGGCACGCTGCCAACTTGGAGAAGCCAAGATCTGTTCTTGTTTCCATGCTGTCAATGGACTAAATGTATCCGAGAACAGTGGCTCCATATGACAGAGTTGCTCACTGCTTCACTAATTGTTTCACACGTCTGTGAATGGCATATGAAATCTCTGGGGATGAGCTCTTTATCTTACAGTGCCATATGGTTCTCTGGCACACGGCCCTTCTTTACATGAGCTGGGATCTCACACAGTGCTTTACACGAGCTGGGATCTCCCATGCCTCTTCACTTTCTCTCACTCACTCACTTGTGCTTTTTCTCTCTTTTCCTGGTAAAATATTTTGTGTTCAATTTGGAGCTCTATGTTTCTTTGTGTTCTCCATCCACCAACTCCAATTTCTGTGTCCTTAGTGTCTCTCTGTCTGCGTCTCTTTTTCTCCTTTTATTCTGACATGACACTCCCTCCATCAAGGCCATCCTTCTGTCTGTCCCTTGGGCAGAGACCAGGCCTTGAAAAAAGCAGTGCAATATGCTGGGCTCAACATATTCTCGGTCCCACTCATTCTCTTGGGATGGGCTGTATCATTTACTGCTGTTTGATTCAGTTGTGCATGTGAAAGAATAATGTGCTGCTAAAACTAGAGAATTTCATTCTCTACCAGCTGCTCCAATCATCCATACAGTCTTTCTTTACTGACTGCTCCAAATACACTTACAGAGATCCTATCAGCTCACAGTTAGATGAAGTGCACTGAAGACTTAATAAATTTATAGACAAGATCACCTTCTGGGTTGTTTGTCAGCCATAATGTTTTAGATGTGTACCATTATCCACTTGTCTGTAATATCAGTTCTCCCTGACATTTCATAAATCAGTCAACAAACAAGTCATTAGTTGAATAACTGGGTTTTGAGCAAGGAACCTACTAAGCTATGCAGACCAGTGGTTAGGGGTATGACAGCACTGTGAAGAGTCTGAGCCTATAGGAAATAGGTTGTGTCTGAGTGCATTGCATCCGTTAAAAAGTATTGGAGGTTAATCTATTAGTGCGTCTTCTTTGGATACTTATTTTTTCATAGTACTGATACAATGATTTTCAAATAAATTAAAGAGACTGCTTTTGTGAAGGGCCTAGAAATCTGGGATCACCCTGCAGGTGCCACACCAGGACTATGATTGATGATGACTATGTAGGTGATTACATTATGCCTTGGACATCTGAAAGGATGTGCTTTTTCATTACATTGTATAATGCAAGCAATGTGTTGCATGATGCTGGAATATACTAACATCCTCTTTCCCCCTTTGTGGTGCTATCCAGTTGTGATGCCTTGATTGTAGGACCATGTTTTGTTTTAGGAAGGCTGTGTACAGATAGTTGTGCAGCACTGCCCTCTACAGGTCATATTAAATTCACTCCCCTACATTGCTTTCAGATTAGTTAGAAATGACTTCATTTCCATCCATCAGTGCTGCCTCTGTCTTGCAGTATCTGTTTTTCGGCTGCTTGTACAATGATGTTGCCTCATTGTCATTTTGTTTTTGCTGTAGCAGTTGAAACTTTAAACGAAAACCTAGTCTTTGTCCTGTAGCATCTCTATGGAAATTAGACTGTTGGCAGGTTCAATTTAAGTAAAAAACCCTTATAGTCACGCATGAACACACCACAGCACAATGTGAACAATTTGAACACCAACGAGGGGCGCCCAGGGAGCAGTGTGTGGGGACGGCACCTTGCTCATAGGGTACCTCAGTGGTGACACTAGCAGTTGGGGTTCCTAGTCCAGATTCAGTGTTTCACTTCACTAAGGCATATTTTCTGGCTGTTGTGTGCAGATGTGAAAGGCCCACCAAGTCACCGATTCTCGTGTGGCCAGTCACCTTTCTGCGAGCCCAGTGTCTGGCAGAGGAAGTACTGCATCCTGACTGACAGCCAGCTTATTCTGCTTAATAGAGAGGAAGAGGTGAGAGCTCATGCTTTTTCAAATTTTCTCTGTAGTGGTACAGTATGTCCAGTTCTGTCCCTTTAACATTATAGTTAATTTTCCTGTATTTCATTCTAATTAAATCATGATTAGTTATATAATGAAGTATGTTTACATTAGATTTGCATTTTGTATCAGTATGTTGGGTTTACTTTTTAACATTTGTTTTGACTGGAAAAAAACATGGCAAAAGGATGATTTTATCATAATTATTTTATCATAATCTCCCCTTTGCTTACAAACACAAAGAATTTACCTGCTTTGTTCATGTGCTCATAGTGAGATATAGCAAATATTGCAAAAGGGGCAGAGGTCGCCAACGACATTTGTCCAAAGGCCAGAGTTTTTCTCGGCAGACACTGGGGGGGGGTGCTGACGGGATTCCATGCCGGCCTATCACGCTGTCGTTCCATGGACAAGTGCAGAATGTAGCCGTCTAGCTCCATAGACGTCCGGATGAGGCATCTGCCTTTTCTTGTTGCTGTTTATTATTTCAGTTATTTATGTTGAACAGGTTGAACTAAATCTCTCCAAAAGATTTGAATAGTTAATTAATTAGAAATTGTCTCTGAAATGACCCTTCCACTGTCTTGTGAGAATATACACACCATTCTTTTTTCTCTCTACTTGCTTCCCCTCAGTGTTTTTTAGGACATCAAAGCCTGGATGGCATCAAATTTCTTAAATTTAAATGAAAATAAAACTGAGGTCATTATGTTCGTGATCTGGACCTAGGCATTTTGGTTTTAAATTAGACAATTGTTTGAACTAGATGCCCAGGTAAATGCAGTTGTTAAGGCAGTTCAATTAAGGCTCCTCTCTAAAATTAAGCCATTATTATCTTTCAGTGTTTTCAAGAGGGTGGTCCATACGCGTCTTGACTGTTGTAATGCTCTGAATGCGGGTATTAGCCAGGTTTCATTATCACGATTACAACTCGTCCAAAATGCTGCTGATTCTCTCCTTACAGGCTCTCGTAAGCGAGATCATATCTCTCCTATTCTTGCCGCTTTGCACTGGCTCCCTGTTCAGAGGAGAACTGAGTTTAAGATTTTGTTTGTTTTTAAGGCCCTACATGGGCAGGCCCCATCTTGCATTGCTGATCTTTTAAAATCTTATTCCCCTTCGAGATCTCTGAGATCTTCAGACCAGTCCCTTTTACTTATGCCAAGGGCACGGCTTAAGAATGGGGGGACAGAGCGTTCTCAGTACTTGCCCCCAGGTTGTGGAATGAGCTCCCTCGTCACATCAGGCTGGCTCCTAGCCTCTCTGTTTTTAAATCTCATCTTAAAACTCCTCTTTATTCCATGGTCTTTAACTAACAGAGAGGCTGTACATTTTTGTGGGCAAAATCTGTATTGTTTATTATTATGTATATATGTGTATTTGTGTATGTATATGTGTACACATGTTTCTTTTTATCTATTTTTCTCTTTTACTATTCCTATTGTCCTACAATTTTTACTAAATTGTAATGTAAAGCACTTTGGTCAACGCTGTTGTTTTAAATGTATTCTATAAATACATTTGATTTGATTTGACCTCAACTGCTTGACCCCTGACTTTTTCCCAGATGCCATCAGAGGTCCATGAGAGCCCCATAGCTTCTTCCAAGGGCCGTAGTCTGAGGAGAACAGTCAGCGTTCCCTCTGAAGGGCAGCTCCTCGAGTATCCAGCAGAGGGAGCCTCTATGTTCGGTAAAATAAATTTACCATTAAACACTGTTGGAAAACTGTCACTGTCAAAATGTACTGGTAGTAGACAATATTTATTGAAGTATAACAAACCTAGGCTTTTGACACTTATCTTTGGCATCATTGGCCTATGTACTTACCTGAGAAGGACATACCACTTTACCATATGTATATTGCAAGAGTGAGGGCATTGGATGAGCAAGAAATTGATTGAGGTGTTCAATGATTTATCTACCCGAGTATGAAAGACAGTAGCAAGCATGTTGAAACAAGTCTGGGCATGTTGTGACATGTCTGAAGGCCGTTCATGCACAGTTGTGGCTCAGTGCCAGTCTAACATTCCAAGAGACAGGATGTCAGAAAAGTCCTCTCAGCAGGCATGCTGCTTCTTCATGAAAATGCACCAGTTCACATGTTACGTCAATCACAGGCTGCTATCCACATTTGTGGCATCCAACAGCTGAACCATCCACCCTACAATCCTGACCTGACTCCCTCAATTTATTTCCTGTTCCGAGTTTTAAAGAAATCTTTTCATGGACAGCGTTTTTTGAGTGATGAAGACTTCAAGGCAGCTGTGATGTCCTGGTCTGAAGGTCAAACAGATTTTTTTTTTCCAAGGGTTAGCCATTATAGGAAAATTTGATTGAAAAATGAAATAAAAAATATTTGAAAACCATTTTCTTTCTTATTAAGGTAGATAAATTCTTTAACACCCCTCACAAGTTCACGAGAAACAGTGCAGTCTGAGGTGAAGGCAAAGAAAAAGGCTGTTTTACTGCTGAACCTTTTATGTGGTTTTGCAAGGGATCCGAATGGTGTGGATTTTTCTTTCATTGGTTTTTTTTTTTTAAGTTTATCCTGATACAGTCGATATTTACTGTTCTTGGTTTGGTTCCATTTTTTGAGCTTGTCTCAGATTCCAGTAGCACACTGTCTGATTGATGCATATGTGAAGAGGTGGCCACTGTGGGCTGATTGATGCATATGTGAAGAGGTGGCCACTGTGGGCTGATTGATGCATATGTGAACATGTGGTTTTGGAATGCTTCCTGTAAAAAAAAAAAAATCCAGCCTATGTGAAGCACTACATGAGTCTGTCTTTCTGCTCCCAATACCCTATTGAAAAAGCAGGGAATACCATGGCTGCTAACCCTGTGGGTGCAGGGGCTGGATGTTGGCTTTAGGTCATTGTGGGCCCAAAAATGTCCCAGTGAAAGTGACTATTCTGTCATGCGTGAACACATCACAGCACACAGTGTGAACAGCACCAAATTCTTCCTCCGCATTTAACTTATTCACGAAGTGAAGCAGCAGGCAGCCAGGAACACAGCAGTGTGTGGGGACAGTATCTTGCTCTGGGTACCTCAGAGGTGCTTAGCAGTCTTGGGAATCAAACCCATAACTTCCTGATCGCAGGGTGAACGCCATAACCACTAGGTTACCAGCTGCCCCAGAAAGAGTGAGAGCATCATTTGTTCCCCCATGGCACTTTCAGCGTGCTCTGTTTTGGACTCTTAATGTTAAAGGCTAGAGGATTATTTATATGTTAATGTATACAAGTGTGTCTCTCCGTCACCCCAGAGTGAGAGAGAGGAATGGGGTGTGTGCCCTTTCACACCAGCACAGATAAACCTCCTCACATAAAGCAATGAAAACTAACCTGTCTTAATCGAAGAACTGTTAACCCATGTCAGCCCTGGAGCATCTTCACACCAGTTTATGTGCTTTGAATGCAACAAATATTCAAGTAAAAGTTAGGCAATTACAAAAGTATGTTCTATCTTTGATATTTCTCTTTTATAGCAGATTTAAATAGATAAATATTGTTACATATTAAACTTTTATTAAAAGTTAATATTAAACACATATTATTAATATTAAACACGTACATAATCAGTTGTCTTAATATATGCTTTACAAAAGCTAGTTTTGTGCGTGTGTGTGTGTGTGCTAGTGTATAGATAATGGATATGTCTTGATGGCTTAGTTTGGAGAACATTGTATTCAATGAGTAGGACCCTTAAGTCATCATTTACAAATCACTGTTTATAGGTCATGCTCACACAGAAGAAATTCATCTTTTCATTTATGAAATTGATTCTGCTGATATCAAATCTAGATCACAGTCATTTATTGACCTGTTGTTACTGAACACACTAACTTACGATGACTCTTAGCAGACTGGGCTGCACTCGCTGTTGAGGAAAACTTTTCCACCTGAAGTGAAAATGAAACTCAGCCTTTGATGTAGTTAATATGTTTCATCAATTTCACTCAAACAGCAGTAATGATATGCCTTCCATTGACCAGTCTACGGATAGAGCTGACATGTCAGCTGATGAACTATGTCATGCATGCTTTATGTGCCCATAGCTCTGCTATTGTGCTCTTTTAAATGGTCCCATAGAAAAGAGAAGCCAAGTGGGTTTACCAGCTTTGGGCACACAGGCTTTTCTACATTCTTGTGCGTCAAACTGGGGATGAAAAAACAGAACAACGTGACCGACATCGAGTGGTTTTGAGTAATGAAGTTATCCGATACCATTTTGGCAGAAAAATGTAGAGGCTGTCTGGATTTTCAGGACTAATATGGATTTCATGGGTAAGTTTTGTTTAGTCTTGCGTCACAGTTGAGTGTCAAAGTATGTTTAATCACCATTTCTGATATTACTGTCAGAGGACTTGTAATGTGCAGATAGATTTAACACTTGTATCATATCCTCCAATTTGAGTTCCCTGGTGCTTTTTAGCTATTTTGGATACTCGTTTCATTTGTGTTTGGGATATTTGCTGTAACAGTGACTTCTTGCAACAATTGTGAACCTTGTTTAGGCTATGTTATACCTAGCAAATTACCTCAAAACATATATAGCATACTGCTGACATTCTTATACCAATGGGAGTAAATTTAAATACAGTTTTCTTAGAATAACACAACCGTGATGTATGGTTTTCTTTGACATGTAGTTGCCCATTAATCTGCCAGACCACTGTTGTGTCTCTCATTATTGGACATCTGTGGTGAAGCTGGTCTGAACAGATATTTTGTGTAAAGTGTTCAAAAGTAAAGTGTCCATTTGTCGTATGTGAACAGCGCACAGTGTGAACAGCGCGAAACTTGTTCTCTGCATTTAACCTATTCAAGTGAAGAAGTGAGCAGCCAAGAACTCAGCACACAGGGAGCGGTGTGTGGGGACGGTACTTTGCTTAAGGGTACCTCAGAGGTACCACCTGCAGTCCTGGGATTAAAACCCATGGCTGTCTCATCACAGGGGCAACTCCCTGAGGTTAGGGAGTTAGGGAGTTCCAACAGGAAAGGAAACGCTGAAACCCTTCACGTTTTGATTTGCATAACAAAGCTGGGGCTCGTCTGGCCTTTGAACCCAGGACCTCTCGCATCTGAAGCAAGAATTATACCCCTAGACCAACAAGCCAAACACAATTGGCCCCACTTGTCCGCATGCACAATTTTCAACATTGAGTTTACCCATAAGCCTGTCTCAGCACTCATAGAGCAAAAACTAGAATATTTGTAAAGATATAATATGCAAAATATGTATGATATCTGATGCCTTTTTGTCTGTCTATTTTCAAAGAACTGCAACCTTTAGGTTATAATTCTCAATATGGCTGAAAAAAATTTCAGATCATGACTGATTTACCATCCGTCATGTTTTACTTGGAGTGACATGACTAAAAGGTCTTGACTTTAAGCTGACCTTTTTAAAATGAACAATTCATATATAAACTAAAATTATTTGAATGCTACCCTAGGCAACAAGAGACATGTTTGGTGTATTAAATTATGAATTACGTCGTATCTCTCTTTTAGGGCAGCTTTTAAGGTGGAGAAGTTTCCCAATGCATTTGAGTTACTTTGCTCGTGCTTGAGCTTCAAGAAGTTATGGGAAGCGGAGTGCTGTCAAATGTAGTATATAATAGGACAGCACTGAAAAGACAATGGGTCTCTTTTTTTTTTTTTGTTTGAGGCACAAATCAGACACATTCCACAGTTAGCTTGCAGTGCTTGAGCTTGTAGCTCTGGCTATTGTTTCAGTCTGTGTAGCAGTGGTACTTGGACCATCTCTGTATCAGTCTCAAGATGGTTGAGGCCAGATCAATGCCGTAAGTGGATTTTTCTAGAACATACCACATTAGGTGTAGGAACCTGTGGAGAGGGTTAAGATGAATAATCTTGGCTTTACTACACTGTAAGAGTTACAGCTGGGTTAGAAACAAATGCAACCTGCTCAATTCAAATGATCAAAATATTTATTAATTAAACCATTAAAAAGACTTTTAATAACTGTATTTTGGAAACGGTTACTTTGCAAGTAAGTATTCTTACTTCAAATCATTAATGTAACCGTCTTGTATTGTGTTTTCTGTTGGTTCATTCATCATTAAAATGTTAACAGAATGTAAACAAGGTTATTGGGAGCATTCATAGTCTGAACTGGCATCTGAACTTTTTTATGTGATTACTGCACATCTCTAATGATACCTTACCAACAGCCTGAAAATAAGGTACAACCAATCAACACATTGGCAGTCTGGTCACTTCTAGGCTGTATCCTAATTAGATTTTAGCCACCTTGGTTTCCACCTGGTAATCAAATGCATCTCATTAGCTATAGGAACCTGTGGAGAGGGTTAAGATGAAAAATCGTTGGTAAGTGTTACAGCTGGGTTATAAATAAATGCAAACTTCTCACTGGTATCCCAGAGGAGACAGAGGAGGATCCAGAATCTACGGTTAAAAACTTTATTTTAGCTTTAACTACCAGCGGATACTGTTAACAATTTCATTTTCCATTGTGTTCATTGCTTTGGAGGAGGTAGACCCGACAGCCACAGACCTATACCTATTGTGGCCAAAATATTGAGAGTTTCGATAGTTCAGATTTCTGCCTGCAGATTTTCTGATGAACCTTAGAGGTCCAGCCGAAACAACAGAGAAATTATTTGCTTATTTTTGAGAGTGGAGCAATAGCATGAGTGTGCATGCAGCCAGTGTTTCAAAAGCCTTCTGTTGTGATTTGCACTGTTTGGTGGAAGGCTGATATAACTTTGCATTGTGTTATAAAAGCATGTAGAATACACATAGGATGATCATTGTTAATTTGGGAAATTCTGAACTAACTAAATACTTGCAAATGCAAGGTCCTTTTCTACAAGCTTTAATTTAAGCCCATCTGTAGTGTGCAGAATGAAGGACAGTCTAAATATAGCCATGCTATGTCCCAAGAAAGTACTAATGCAATGTGTTATGAATAACAGACCTATTGCATCCATTGCTCATCAGCTTTTTATGCCTCTGCTTTATTCCTCTCTCGCTCAGCTTCGCAATGTGAAACACACACACAAAGGCCTCTAGAGCTGTGTCCTATATGCGGCAGAGGTTGTTTTATTTGTTTGTTTTTCTTACTCTTCGGACTTTTAGTGACTCATTCTTCTTAAATTGTCATGATTCTCTTTCTCAAGACTGTGTATATGTGTAATGGAGTAGGTAAGGCTGCAGCAATGAGATGCTGGTGCATCGGGGGGGAGGGGAGGGGAGGGGGGGGGGGGGGCGAAGAGTGATTGAGAGGAGAGGGTAAAGGATGTCCTGGCGATTCTGCTGAGAGGAACAGAGGAGTGAGGTTACACGATTGATTGAATAAATGCAGTACAATCTCTTCCGCCATGGCAGAACAAGGGAGCAGCCAACGAAGTGAAGGCTAGGATTGCAACCAAAGAAAAAAGACAGGCAGAGGAAGGTCTGTGCAAGAAGTGAGCAGGACTGGCTTGAAGAGGGGAGAGAGCAAACTAGAAGGAGAGGGAAAGAGAACTAAAGGAGATAGGACATGCAACAGAGACAGAGGAAAAGAGGCTACTGGGTAAATATCCTGTGGGACCTTTGCTGAAATAACATAATGGGCACTTAAGAGGTAAAACTGCTGTGGCTGACTGGACGACTGGCCAATCCTATGGCCTGACTGATCCATCTGATGTTGACCTAGTGTGGTTATTCAGTGGGTGATGGGCAACAGCTGTGATAGAGGTATTTTTCCCATCTCTTACTCACTCTCTGTCACTCTGTGTCCCTCACTCCTTCTATTTAGGCTTCTGTTCTGTTCCACATTAAGTTCTTCCTGCCTATTTGCATGCAGTGCTACATTGCACTTTATTGAGATGCTACCAAAGTTGTGCTTTGCATTTGTATAGCCTCTAGCATGCTCTAACAGAATCACTCTGGTGTATTTCCTTTGTTATTCGTAAAGACTGCATGGAATAGATAAGGTTATTGCTTAGTCATACTGCTTTTCAGCTTCCCTCAGGTTAAATGGTCGAGTACACACACACACACACACACACACACACACACATACATTGGGAAGCATGGGAGTTTTCTCTCTGCAAACTGCTATGAAAGCATTGTGAATAAAATGGTAGGTGTTCTTTGAGCCAGAGAAAGAACTTGGACAGCAGTGTTTTTGCAAAGTAGCTTGTCAGTAGTGCTGACTGCTGCACACTGTCTCTCCCCTCACTCACCCTGAATCTAAATGGAGGCCATGGATTCCCCCAGGGGAACAAGAGAAGAGAGGCAGGAATGTTATAATGCTCAGTGTAGTCACTGTGTAAACTGGTAAAGATTTAGGTCTGTATTTTAATGTTTCATTTGGCTTTTATGTACAGTCAGATGTTCAATTCAGTTTTCAGTTCAATTCAGTTGACTTCGACCAGGTTTTCTAGTCTGTCTAATAGAACAGAGTGGTGAGTGGTATCGAATGCCACACTAATGTCAGGCAGAACCTGCAAAGAGACAAATCCTTTGTCAGTGGACAGTAGAAGGTCATGTACTATCTTTACTAATGCTGTTTCTGTGCTGTGATGAGGCTGAACCCCAGAATTATTCATATACCGTTGACCCCTGAATTTGCAGGGGTTACGTTCCAAGAGTATTTTGGACAAATTTGCAGGGGTCACGCGAATTTGTGCTGTGGAAAAAGAAATGCCCTAAATATGCTCCCAAATATTCCCCCTCAAACTCCTTAATTTTAAACTCATTACTCTTAAAAAAAAAATGTAAAGGTAAACTTGAGATAGCTACACATGGGAAACTGTTATGATGTGGGAGTGCTGGACTGCATCTGCCAGAGATGCGTCACAGGGCAGCAGCCAATCAGCAGCAAGAAATGAATAATGTTCTCGGATTAGCTCAGATTATCTTTCAAACCTCCCGCCTCTGGATTTCACCATCCCAAAATGCGTTTTTGTATACGGTGGCTTTGTGTTCTCTCGACTGTACTAAAAATAGTTATATTTTGTATGGAAATTTAGCTGAATTTACGTTAGTTTGTTTAAAATTAGTACATTATATTTTTCTTAGTAATTTAGCACTAAAATGCTATAAATTATATATTATAATAAAATAATAAAATACGGAGGATATTTACGGTTTCTGCAAATTTGTGGGGGTTTCCGCGAATAATTATTAGTTGAAGTTGAAGTTGAGGTTTATTGTCATATGTACAAAGTACAGCGTACAGAGCACAATGAAATGCTTACTTGAA
>JBBPCX010069476.1:0-11333 GCA_037974365.1 Hydrocynus forskahlii | reverse complement strand
TAAATATCTTCTAAAGAAAGGAGAGTAGCAGATAGGAAATTTATATAACGCACAATACAGAAAGGATTTAATTGGTAGTAGGACAGAGAAGCTGTGTGTAGACGAAATACACAAAGTTAGTACTGCAATGCATAAACAAAAGGTCAAGATGACAGGCAAGGAGAAAGAACAGGAACAGGGATGTGAATTCACACAAAGCACAACTCCAGTGGATAAAATATCTGAGGGAAATCCCCTGTTAAAGGACTACTAAGATAAATACGAAATGGACCAAACAAACTAAAAAACTGCAAACCAAGTGACTGGCTGAAGGTTCAAATTAAGTACATTTGTGAGGCAATGGAGGTGTTAATTATAAGCCAACAAATAACAGTGAAAAGAATCAAAAGTAAAGTGGAAGAGTTATGAATTTTAAACTTATTTAAAGAAGGTCAGAAGAAACAGACCATGAAATGAAAGGATAGATGAGGAATTTTCAAAGATGTTGAGGAGTTATCAGAGACAGCAAGCAAGGAGTGGAGTGGCGCTAAAAGACAGGTGCACTTAATAATAACGGGTGTACTTTGGTAAAAGGTAGAGATCCGCAATCTATCCCATGGCTGTAACAGGACCTTGAGGGGTCGGTCACAGGCTGGCTCAAAATTCATGACGGGGCTAGAAGAAAAGGGGTTAAGGTAATAAGTAGCACAACTACAGCGGGAAGAACTGTCAGGAAAAAAGAAAAAGGTGGGAATGTGCAGGCTCCTGCTTGTGAGTGGAGAAAATGTGCAGACACTTCAAGCGGCATATTTATATATGTGTGACCACACCCGCATACAAAGAACAAAGCAGCCAACAGTTTGATGACATGCAACTTCTGTCAGATGGACATCTACGGCCTGTCGCTGACTATATGGAGAGACGGAAGAGGTTACTAGCACATCACCGACTCACAAGTCGTCGTTCCCGAACTCGCCGGTGGAGCCATAGGCCCTCATGTAGCCAGTGTAGGGATACAGGTCAGGAGTGTCGGCATCAGGATTAGAGCAGAAAACAGGCCCTGGACGCAGCATCATCATGTACACCGGGTCCTCAGTGTTCGGCAGCATCGTTGTGATCAGCTTCTCGATCACACGCCTGACAACCACCAACAAGCATGTCCCAGTAGCCGATGCCACCAGAAAAGAGCGGACCAGACCCAACCATCTCCAAAACCAAACTTCCAAAAATCCAAACGGATGGCCATTTATCCTGGAGTTAGTGGCCTGCTGCTACACTTGCCGGAACACAGCCACAACAGCATTGCGTTCTAAATTACAGTTTGTGCAAAAAAAGGTAGGATTTTTGGGCCAAGTCATTAACAGCCCCGGGAAATCGCAAAAAGCGCGATGAAACCATCCTACATATTGCAAAACCTTTCCTGGGCAATGAAGAAACGGCACACAGCCACGCGCGGTGAATTGCTGTGGACAGATGAGGCTCACAACCCATTTGAAAACCTTAAGCTGGCTCTGTCCACCACGCCAACTCTGGGCCTACCAGACCCAACTAAGCCATTCGTCCAAACTTTTTGCAAAAAGGCAGCCATATGACCTCCGTTCTCCTACAAAAACACAGCTTACTTATTTTTTCATCTAAACTAAACCCGGTCGCTGCTGGGCTTCCTGTTTGTTCGCGAAACGTGGCTGCAGCAGAAAAAGCTGGGGTGCTACAGGACCACACCACCAGCCATCTCTCTTCGCCACGATGGCTGCGTTACAATGGCGAACTGTTATGCGTGCCAAATGTCACTGTCAAATGATGTTCTAACCTTAACCCAGGCAACTCTTATTCCAACAGAGGATGATGGCGAGCCCCACAATTGTGTAGCAGTTGTAGAACAGGTGTGTTCCCCGAGGACTGATCTTAAGGGCGAGCCTCAGACTAACCCTGACTTTCTTTTCCTTGTGAATGGCTCTGCCTCACGAGACAGCAGAGGAAATAACATCGTTGGCTTCGCAGTCACTACCAAAAGCTCTGTGGTCTGCAGTGGGCAGCTGCCTTCACACTTCTCTGCACAAGCAGCCGAATTGGTCGCTTTGACTGAGGCATGCAAAATCGCTGAGGGTGAATCTGTGACAACTTACACTTACAGCAGTTCTTGAAATCTGACGATTCACCAATTCTTTATGCCGATCTAATACACCACCTATTGGATAGCATTCTACTTCCCAGTGCCATTGCGATTTACCCAGTGATACCACAAGATTTGGTATCACTGGGTAACTCTCTGGCCGACGCAGTGGCAGAGGCCGCAGCCAACAGCGAGATGCTACATGTTTTGCCTAAAATTTGCACTCCTGACCAAGACCGCTATAGCAGACATTCAATCTTTTGCCAGCGATCGTGACAAGGCTTTGTGGCAACGTTCGGGCTGTATTATAATTGATGACTGCTGGGCCCCAGTAAACTGCTCTGCCTGCCCAGTCACTTCTTTTCACATTTTGCTAAACTGACAAATGGAAAAGACCATGTGTCAAAAGGGGGATGTTACATGTACTCTCTCAAAATTGGTTCACAAAAGGCTTCTCAGCCTCAGAAGCATCATATTGCAAACACTGTTTAATCTGTCTGCAAAATAACGCTGGAAGGGCATTAAAGTGACAACCAGAGCACACCCGCCGGCAGGCGGACGGTTTGCATATTTAATGATGGACTTCACTGAACTAACACCAGCAAAAGGGAAAAAGTACTGTCTCGTAATAGTAGACATGTTTTCATGCCAAACAGGGCACCGAAGTGGTTGTAAAGGCCCTAGTGAAGGAAATAATATCCAGACGGGGGTTACCAGAAAAACTAAGCAGCGACAACGGACCGGCGTTCGTCAACAAAGCTCTTCTGGAAATGAGTGAGTTTTTAGGTATCGATGTTCGCAAACACTGTGCACATCACCCGGAAAGAGAAAATGGCACTAGTAAACAAACTGGTCAAGTGCAGCGATGTCTGGCATGGCCAGATGCACTTCCGATTGGCCTACATGAGGATGTGGGCGGAGAGTCAAATTTAAACCCATTCAAAATTTTGTTTGGCCGCCCTATGAGGTCAGGGGTCGAACAACCAAAAGACCAAGAGCTGGAGGGAATGACATTACAATGAGAGTGATTTAGTCTTACACAGGATTTCACAACCTCATCAGCAAGGGGTGGGTTATGGGTGTTTTTTTTCGGCCCTCCCGGAAACAGGACTAGTTCATGTTTTGAGCCACATATGTTTGGAACCATACAAACCTCATTTATATGGATGTATAAATAAAACATTCTCAAAACTATTGTAATACAATATCTCAGACATAAGGCAGCATCAAACAGTTCTCTCATAGAAAGTTAAGGCTTTGGGTCTTCAGTGAACAATTCGGACTCTGTATCTTTCCCTAGAACACAGCATTTCACATCAAATCACTCTGAATGACTTTGCTTACATTTTAACCACTCAGTTATACAGAATATTTGAAACATCAGTGGAATTCAAGGAGACTCACCAGGTAACTATCTCTGTGGCCAGGCTTCAGTAGGTGTTCAATTATGAGGTTGTGGCTGAGTTTGCTGGAACAGGACACACACAAGTACAGTGGAGCCTGACCTTTACTTCGGCACTCAATGATTGAGCTAAGACCTGTGATAGAGACACACATTAGAGAAACAGAAAAAGATTGATAGTAATTCATATACATAGAATGTAAACCCAGGGATACTTACCAACCACAGCATCTGACACTCTAGCAGTTTTGTTGTTTACATACTCCTTTAGATCATCCGTATGCTTGAAAGGAGTCGCTGTGTAATAAAATATTCAGTCTGTAATATTCATATATACATCATCTGCAAAAGTAATATTCTCAATGGGATGCACAAAGACCAATTTGTTTTGTAATATAAAACTGGTCTGAAGCAGTTGTACTGTTCTGTGTAACTTCACCTGTAGTTTCTCTGGAACTGGGAGCAGTGTCAAGTCCAAAGCTGCATGTGCCCTGAGAAACTAAGAAAATCAAGTACACAATACTTTTAAAATATTACATTTATGAAAACAATACAATGAACAAATTTCATTTGTTCAAACACAAAAACCTAAAAATGGATTTTGTTACCCTCATCGCAATCTGGTTTCTCCTGTTTAATTTTGATCAACCAAGGAAAGGGCTGTGCAGTTTTTACTTGATGAATACCCTTGGAATCTGACTCTTGAGTTTCTAATGCAAGTGAGTTTGTGGAATCTGAAATACAGTGAAAATATATACAAACTCTGGGACAGTGTATAAATTCATTCATATTCAGGTAGCTGCTAATTAGGAGCAAATGACAATCATATGAAGCATTTTTAAGGGACTGCTATTGTGAAATTACAGGACTTCTCACCTGTCCTAGGTGTTTCTGATCTATTTTCAGGACAGAAAATGGCACTGTTTCTACTGTCAGAGTCTGTTGATAGTCCTGTTTGTGATTTAAATTGATGTTGAGTCTGTTGTGTGTGAGCCTCAGTCTTTTCCGAGAGTTTACAAGTCTTCTGAGGGTTCTGCGCATTCTGTAACCAATCTCTGGTTAGGCTACTGCTTTCAGTGTTTCTGTCAAGGTTGTTCCGATTAGCATCAAAAGCTGGAAAACAGTTACAATGTTCATGGTGTCAGTTCTGTATTATCCCCCAGATCAGACATTTATTTGGTTCTTATGAACTCACCTCTGTCTGGTGCCTGGCTGTGGTGAAGTCTGTGATGTGTTGTTCGGTTTGGACTCACGACAAAATTTTGTTGTTGGGTTTCTCGACCAGTCTCGACACAGTCTTGCAATACCCTTGCTGTAGAGACTTCTGAAGCACATAATAAGGTATACGTCACATAACATCTAAATATAATAGCTTTTTAAGATACTAACGTCGAATCCATGTGCAGTTTCTTCAAAATAATGGGGTAGTACAGAGAAATGTAAGACAGTGGATGTATGCTACCTCTTTGATTTCGGCCTGCAAGATGTGGTGATGTGTAGTTTGGTCCATGCATCCCCTGTAGTATTTCAAATGCTAAAATATGCAAAAATACAAACAAATCAATGTGTCTTTCATACAATGCCCGCCACAATTACTGGCACCCCTTGTAAAGATTATTACACAAGGTTAGCAAAAAAATGCCCCAGTGGTGAAGTAGCTCCATCACATGCTAAAACATGAGAAAAATCCCACCTTTAATTGAAATAAATGTATTCAGAGAAAAACAAATCCCTCATCAAGAAATATTTATTTTCAACAAAAACACTTGTGGCACAATTATTGGCCCTTATAGAAATTCTAGTGAACATAATTTAACTGAAGCATGTTTCCCAGCTTTTGAGTTGATTGGAGTGTGTGACAACTTTCCAGCTGTAATCAATCAACTTGTACAATCAATTAACTAGGTACAAATATGAGGTAACACAGAAGCCAAATTCCCTTAGTCATCTATCAACATAGGAAAGACAAGAGAACACACAAACCAAATAAACCATTAGTGTGGGAATGGTTATTAAAAAAAATAGCTACTTACATGAAAATGGCAATACAGTAACCCCCCGCTTTTCGCCGGGGTTACATTCCGAGGGCACCCGTGTATAGTGAAAAACCGCATTGTTTTGTTGTGGTTAAAAAAAAAAAAAGCCTAAAATGCCTAGTTTTATAGTGTATATCCAAAATATATGCCCCAAATCACTTTCATTTTAAACTCAAGTTTAATACATTACCCTTAACGAAAATATAAAGGTAAGCCCGTATTCGTACTGTACAGTTTACAATGAACTCCTGCAGTGCTAGAATGTAAATACCGATATTACCCCTGTACAAACTGTACTGTAATTCATGCATGGGCGTTTTCTTTGGTATGCGCCGTTTTGGTATATGCAGGTGAATACAGTAATAATTTAATGTAATTTTTTAGCAATAAAAGTACAGAAAAATGAATGGGTAATCACCAGTAATTTTTACAGTTCAATAATTTACTGTTTAATTTACAGTAGCAAAAAAAAAAAAAAACGGGTTTTACTGTAGAAACACTCAAGATGAGTTAGGGGCGGACTGGCAATCTGTGCGTTCTGGAAAAGAACGGCTGTCCGGTGCACGGCGGCCGTCGGAAGTTCTTTCTCAGCCGAGATGCAGACCTCTGCGCAGCTGGTGAAAAAAGTCCACGGCTGTTTTTTGTCCCAGTCTGCCCCTCCTCTGAGTACAACCGCATTTAACCCTCTGAGGTCGGCAATCCCTCCTAAGGGATTTTTCGACTGTTCCAAAACAATTATCTAAAGCTCAGCGAGATTTTGTCCTAGAAACACAACCCCACTAGAAACCTTGAATCTTCTAGTTTACAAATATAGTTCTAAATTAAAGTTAGTTTTAAATAAAAACATATCGATGGTGCTTTGTAAATAGAATGAAAAGAAATCTTGAGATTTTCTGTGCCTCAAGCAGCAAGCAGCCTGTTAATGACACGAAAGACGTGCTTTCTTTGTGTTCTCACGACAGAACATAAACATTAATAGCTATATTTTATTTGAAAATGTAGCTGAATTTAGTTAATATTTATGTTACAAAATTAGCAAATGATATTTTTCTTAATTTAGCATTAAAAGTGTATGAAGAATTATATATTACCATGAAAAAGAAAAAAAAAAAAAGAAAAAAAAAAACAAAAACACCTTGCCTGTAAGGGGACCCAAAATTCTCCACGCACAGTAAGGAGGATGGTAAAAAAGGCACAAAAAATCCCAAAGAATCACTGTTGGTAAATTACAGGGCAAAGTAACATCTTGGGGGTTACCAAGTCTCCAAAACCACCATCAGACACCACCTCCATGCCAACAGATACTTTGGAAAGTGTAGTAGAAAAAAAAAAGCCTTTTCTGTCAGTTAACCACAGATGTTAGCGCCTTCTACAACTTTGACTGGAACCATGTTCTATGGTCTGACGAAACAAAAATTGAGCTTTTTGGCAATAAACAGTCAAGATGGGTTTGGCGTGAAAAGAAAGATGGCTATAATGAAAAGAATCTCATCCAAACTGTAAAATATGCTGGAGGTTCTGTGATGTTCTGTTTATTTCAAAGTGGTCTCCATAATCTGGATAAATAGCAGCACTCACCACTGAGGAAATCTGCTGAATGCAAAGTCTCATGCTGCATTTGGTCCAGCTTGATGATCTGTAAAAACACAAAACAAGTACAGGTCTGTGCTTCAGTTAGAGATCAACAGCTTCACTATTAATTATTTTACTTCTTCACAATACCTCATAATTATTTTTACATTAATAGCACTGTACTGCTATGTTCAAGAGTCTATTAATCAAGAGTCTTGCTTGTTTACACTGCACATCATTAAAGCGGAACTTCTAAAGGTGTGTTTTTGACAGGACTAAGACTGTTTTTTTACTCTAGTTTACCTTTGCATCTGAGCCCTGCTCCATCAGTGCCACTCTTCCAGCCAAATCACGAATCGGCGATTTATTACTGGTCTGACACTGCCATTCCTGAAGTATCTCAGGATACTGATTCTTCTGAAAATGTCAAAAAACAAATGCAAACAATATATACATATAAACATTTAGGCATATAGTCATTAAAACATTAAAACCACAAACACTATCGTACTTACTATGCTAATGTACTGGTGACGTTCACTGGTCATATGGCAACAAAAGTCTTTTATATTGATCTTCTCAGCACAGTTCAGACAAAGGAAAAAAGTTGGCCTGGCCATTGCTCGGCACTCCACTATGTTAGATAAACCTGAAAACACAGTACATTTCTCACAAATGCACGTCACAACAATATTACAATACTAAAAGGTTCACATACACATACCTAGAATTGGTTCTCTGCTGAAAAGATCCCGCAAACTGAGAAACAGATAGGCATTGCTTTGTCTTACCACTGACAGGTTAGCTGTTTGAGAAATAAATATTTGCACAACAAAAAGGAATTAAAATAAAGAAAATCAAATCACTGATCATCATGACAGCACTGCTTGAGACACTTTGAACAAATTCTTAGTGAAACAATAAAACTCTAAAAATTTAATACCAAGATGGCACAAACCTGTGGGCATGTTTGGGAAACTGTATGTTTGTGGCAAAGTGACCAGAGCCCTGCTCTCCTCTCCTAGGATGGGCCCAGTAAACACTGCACATTTGAACACAGACGACATTAAGGGAGTAGTTTTCAAAACACCGAATTTATGCAGTTATTCTTACCTCAGATGACATTGATCATCCAAGATGTGTTTGGAATCCAACTCTTGCTTCTTTAGTGAAAACTAAAGAAAACCTCACTGCAACAAGCTCTCATACTGAGTCTGCACCACTTTCATGAAGAGCTAGATGCAGTTTGTGAGATTGGGGATGCACTATAATGGAAACAATTTGGTTGACCATTGACTTAGCATTTGTTTGGTTGACCATTGACTTAGCATTTGTTTCCAATGCTGGCTTGAACGTTCCAGCACTAACCTAAACAGAACAAATTTGGACTCCAAACATGTCTTGGCTGACAGAGGACACCTGGGGTAACTGCACATTATGTAAATCTGACTGACCAAATTATTTCTTTAATATTCCATTCAACAATCAAGACAGTAATTTCATAAACAAATCTGTGATCAAGGCTGAAAATAACGAACAATCATCTGCAGTATCTTCTTGGAGTTTGTCCAGAGTTTGTTTTTGAATGAGTAACTGAGATAAAAGAGAAAAGTTGAGATGTCAAAAGTCAGTTTCAGGTAGGATGGATTTGTTAAAATCCATCAACAGCATACTTCATTGAATTTAATGATTTACTGAGATCATCTAGGCACTGACTGGTCACTGTACATACTGGGCTTTCTCAAGAAGAGGTCTAGAAAGCTAAAACACTAACAGATGTTTTAAAAAAGTCCAATGTTTGTATTTACTCTAATGTTTTTATCTAATGACATTTTCTCAGATGCCTTTTGCACAGTACTGTATGATACACTGACAAATATGCAACATATCAATGACAGAGTTAATTCATTCATTCTCTGTAACTGCTTAATCCTTACTGGGGTAACAGAGTTGCAAAATTAAATAATATCAGATAGGCCATAATCCATCTGCTGTAGATGAGTGTACAATAAATTCTAAATCTAGCTCTTTTTCCACATCAAGTCAAAAAGCAGCTTTATGCCTCTTACACAAACTACATGAGTCTCAAAACAGTCCCTGCGGTCCCAAAAATACAGAAGTAATGAGGGGAGTAATGTAACACCAAGAGACAAAAACAAACAAGTGAAAAATAGAAAATAATATTAAAAAATAAAAATAATAAAGAGTATATATCCTCCTGCATCAGGTGTTCACCCATGTCCTGTGTCTTGTTCTTTCATTGGCTGTGGCTTGTTGCCACACTCTGATAGTTACAACAGTTTTCATGCTACAGGATTTGGATATGGACTCACCAATGGGTTGAGATATTTAACATGCTAGATATCTGCTAGGTGTCTGCCAGGCATGGGCAAGGCTCTCAGATTGTCTGAAGACAATTCACACAGAAAGCAGATTTGTGAACCCCAACAAATGCCGATTCGTCTCCCAATCTGTTTGTCTACGATTTCCAAAAACTGTCAGTGAGTTGAAAATGCTTCAGTAAGGGTTCAAACCTGTGTGCAAGTGTGATCATGTCAGTACTTTTATAACCTAAATTTAACGCGTGTGTGTGCAAGCATTGTTATTTTGATGTCTTTACATACATTATTAGCATTTAAAACTCTGCTGAAGCAAGGTTATTCTGGTACTCAAACACAGCTAACATCCTTTTTCCAAGTGTCTCTAAATGGTCACAACTGTTAAAAAAATAGGTTGTCCATTAGTGAACTTCCTTTTATAATTTCTGAGAGGCTTCATTTTTTTTTTGTAGGTAACTTAAGTGAACTAAAGTTAGTGCATAATGCCAAGACACTTTTTGAAACATTTGATCAGTAAACTAAAGTGCTAAAAAGGTTTTCCCCATTATGTAATCGCCCCAGCAACCTAAAGGCTGTACAATGGCTAAATTTGTGAATGGTGAGGTCCCAAACACTGAACAGTGATTGACAGCAAGTCAATGAATAAATTATTAATTCATGAACCTAAGCCACAAATAGAAATGTATCACATATTTGAAATTCTTTTTTTATAGAAGCTTGTTGGCTTTGCAATAGGACAAAAGCTGGAAGCATGAACATAACATTCAAAGCACAGGAGCAGATAGACCATGTAACATTTGAACAAACAGGCATCTAATTGAACATGGCTTATGAATTCCTTGCTTCTTTGTGTAAAGTGAGTTTAGAGTTCAGAAGCTCAGTTTTTTCTTGTTCTGAAATCGACACCTAACAGATGCCTCAGACTCTGGTCAAAATAGCAGTCTAAGTGCCATTACTGGTTACAAGTAAGTGGTTTCGCTTCTGTCATGGAGAAAATTGAAACAGGAACCTAAGTCTAAAATATTTAGTCAAAAAATTCAAAGTCAGAAAGTTGAGGCGACGCTGTTTATTTAGGCAGCTTCATGGTCCTTGGGAGCAGTGATCAGATGCTCTCCTTCAGGTACAACTCCCCATTTTCAAAGCACACCAACTCTTTGGCTCTCCGCCAATAAGAGTAATAATTGAATATTCAAATCTCCGCCTTTGTTCTCCACCTTCCCTAGTGTTTCCCCAATACATACGAGTTCAGATATCACTTAATGAATATTTCCTCATCATGAGTGGTCATGCTTTTATTTGCGTGCAAAGATTCCATGTTTCTTGGTCCCAGAGATTATAGCAGCATTTCTCAACGGGGGCGGTACCGCCCCCTGGGGGCGTTTGAAAACCATTGGGGGGCGTTGAGAAAGAAACAGCTGAGAGGGGGGTGCTCAGACGCAAATGGTGGGCGTCAATTTTATGAATCAGAATTTTAAGCATATACAATAAAAAGACTTTGTTCATTTGAACATGAAACAATATATTCATGGAATGACTAGAAATAAATAGGCATACCGGCACCTGGTGCTCTGAGTACTTTCTCTACTGCCGGCATGTCATTTCCATAGCAACCTCCGTAAACAAATTCCTTACCAACCATCGGCTGCAGTGCTGACTGAGCGCAGCAGAGCAGGCTGAGCATTCTAGAGTCTTTGGGTTGAGCGTTCTAGAGTCTTTGGGTTGACTGCTGCAGCTCCGCGGGTTAAAATCTCACATCCAATCATATTCCCTCGCCTTTAAATTACAGTTATTTAAAAATTATTTATAGGCCCAAGCCTGCTTAATTGAGTGCGTGAGCAAAGGCTATTGTTATTGGTCAGTTTAGGCATGTTGTGCACGTGATTGGTTGATGT
>JBBPCX010069475.1:0-11333 GCA_037974365.1 Hydrocynus forskahlii | reverse complement strand
CACACACACACACACCATCACTCTCACACACACACACACACCAGCACTCGCACACACACACACCATCACTCGCACACACACACACCATCACTCGCACACACACACACCATCACTCTCACACACACACACCATCACTCTCACACCATCACTCTCACACCATCACTCACACACCATCACTCACACACCATCACTCACACACCATCACACACACCATCACACACACACACACCATCACTCACACACACACACCATCACACACACACACACACACCATCATACACTCACACAATAAAAAAGCATGTAATTGTGCCAGATGTGGAGTTTTGTTTCAAATGAATTTTAAAATGTTACATAAGTTGAAATCATTTATTTTACTGAATGAATTGTAATTTCATTTTCATTATTTGTATTTTTAACTTGTCCTTACTTTTAAAAATGTTTTAATTCATTTAAAATTATTTTAAAATAAATTTAATTTAAAAATGTGTTATAATTTAAAATTTAAGATTAAATTTTATTTTAAGTTTTGGTCTTTATTTTTAAAGTATTTTCTAGTGAATTGGAATCTTAATTTAATTTTACATATTCATTTGAAAACAAATAACATTTTCACAATTACAATACAGTTTTAAATAAAATTTCATCTTTTTATTTTTGTTTTTATAGGATCTGGCCAATCTGGCTCCGAGGAAGCCGGACTGGTAAGCCCCCCCACACACTTTAAATTCTGTGATATCATTTTAGCGACTGCACTAAACTGTGTGTTCCGACAGGGACCTGAAGAGGGACGTGGCTAAAAAACTGGAGAAACTGGAGAAAAGGACGCAGAAAGCCATCGCAGAGCTTATTCGTGAGTATTCATGATTCAGGTTCACCCTCACACCGTTTATTTATTTCATTACTTATTACTTTATTTCATTACTGTATGTGAGTTCCCAAAGAATCGCATCAGAACTGAATCGAATCAGCATCAGTTCAGTTCACTTCCGATTCTTTGGGGGGTGATTCGGTCTCACATGTCATTGTGAATTAATTCGATTGATTTTATTTGAAAAAATAAAGTCCAAGAGGTTTATTTTGGCCATAGCATAAACAGAAGCCTTATTGAAAGTTGTATTAATTGATTAGAACTGTAACATTCCAAAATCAGTACGACCGAATCATCACCCCTGGTTGTTGTGGTGCTGCTTTAATGAGCTGCTGTAATGGGGGGGGGGGTCTCGTTATGAGGGTAATTGCTGTGTGGTTTCCCGAAGCCCCTGAGATTGGACGGCTCTTAATGACATCACAAACGCAGTTCCCCTCTCCTCGTGGCCCCGCCCAGAATGGCGCCAGCAGTGACCGACCCAGTTAGGCCGAGCGCCTTACTGGGGCTCAGTAATTACATCCCGTCTCCCTCCAGTTCTTTACTCCAATGTTTAAAAATGTCTGAATAATAAACACATTGTTTGCCAGGGTTTAAAGAAGGAAGCTGCAGTTTGATTTTAGGCTGTAAACCTAATGTCCACAAGAGGGCGCTCAGTCCAGACAGGCAAACCACACAGTCCTACTGACACTAGCAGAGTAACACACGGATTAGATCCTTCTTCCTTCTGTCCATCCATCCACCAAACCATCCACCCATTCATCTTTTCATCCGTCTATCCATCCACCCATCCACTCACTTTTTAGTTGTAGTTTTCTGCTGCTTCTGTTAGGGGAGTTACTGTGGTTTGGAACAAATGTATTATTACAGATCAATTACAAATACATATATAGTTCAGTTCTGTGGGTTACAAATATAATTCAGTAATAAAATGCAGATGTTTTGGTGCAGTGTCACCCAGTCATTTATACATTATTAAGTATTTGCTTGAAACATCGGCCAGATTTAAGCGACTGTCCAGTGCTGGTCATCCTTTTATAACTTTTTTATTCAGAGTGATGTGTTTATACTTAAAGCTGTGTGTGTGTGTCTCTGTGTGTCGCTGTGTCTCTCTGTGTGTGCGTCTGTCTCTGTCTGTGTGCAGGTGAGCGTTTGAGGGGCAGTGAGGAGGATCTGGCTGCTGCTGTCGGGGCGGTCACTGTTGAGGAGGGAGATTCTGACTGAGCTGGATGGCTGGATTTGAAGATCCTTTCTGGAAAACCAGAGTCGCTGCTCAGCGCAGCCTCACCTCCAGGCTCCGCCCACAAATGTCTTCTTTCCTAGCTACTGTTGAGGTTGGACCGGCTCTTTGTATATAAAGGTTTGTGGGTGGAGCCTGGAGAAGGTGGTCCTGATGTTGCAGTGTGAGAGTGTGTATCCCAGAGGTGGGCGATGGGTGTGCCTCATTGTGAAAGATGCAAATGTCATTTTTAACTTTTTCCATTAAAGGAAAATGTATTTTTTTTTCTACCCTGATTCTGGGTTTCTTCTTTTTCACCATTTTTTTCACTTAGACTTTTTGAATTTATTAAACATGTATTTTGTTTTTATATGAAATTATTTTTATTTTCTATTCTTACATGACACAATAGCGGTCATATCACCCCCTGCTGTCCGTGCAGTGTATTACAGTCTGTCAGAATGACCATGTGGTTCATATGAACATTATAGTGTTTTTTTTAAGTGGAACAGAAGCCAACAGAAGTTCCTGTAGTGTGTTATAGTCTGTCGGCGTGTATCTGTGCTGTGCAGGAAATAGACCCAGAGCCATGTCATCTTAATTTATTGTCTTTGATTATTACAAGTGAACCAGAACGTTCCAAAGGTGAAAGTTACTGTGAGTTTAGAAACCTGTAAGAATATCGGCAACCGCTCTGTATCCAAATGCTTTCATTTGTTAGATAAAGGAACAATATATATTTATTTGAATCTTAGTCTCAAACCCCCCTGCAGTGCACAATACAGGGAATTAAAGGAGGTCACGAACCCTGAATATGACGGCCATAAGGATGGGTTTGGAGATTTTCTTCACACCAGAATGGGTAAATCTTGCTCTACCCATTCATCTACTAACAGAAGAGCTTTGTCACAACCACACAGGCACAACTTGAGTTTCAAAATGACACATTTTTGCTTAAAATGTTCTCTAGTTCTATTGACAAAACACCTGGTTTTGCCTCAAAATAAAGTGCGTTTTTCATCTCCTACAGCAAGGGAGCCCATATTAGGTCCTAGTCTGGTTTCCAACACACACTGGTGATTTACCTGCTCAAACACACCTGGTTCATCTAAATTATTAATTGGCAACATACATCAGACATACCTGCTTTAACTTGCCTGGTAATGGACAACACACCTCATTCTCCTCACCTGTTAACTGGCAACACCTGGTTCACCTTCTACCAGGCAAGTTAAACCAGGTGTGTTGCCAATTAACAAGGTGAACCAAGGCTGTTGCACTTAATTGGTTCATTTCACCTGTCAACTGACCACACCACATCAAATGCACCTGGTTCAACTGACCTGTTACCTGGTAACACACCTGATTCACCTCACTTGTTATTAGCAACACAAATCCAACACAAACAAGGTGTGTTTGCTGTGTTAACCAACCCGTTAACTGCCAGGTTTAGTGAGTGTGTTTGAGGAGGGGAATTTCCAAACTGTGCTGGACACCGACCACTTGAGGACCACAGGGGTGCCCCCGTTCTACAATAACGAAATAAAATGCAACTCCTGAAATAACACCTCGGAGAAGAGATATGCCCAAGCCAAAGCTTCCACAAACACTTAATAGCAAATGCCTGATCATATAATAATAAATATGCATGGGTTTAATATTCCCTGAAAAAAAAACACTAAATAGGAATTCTGAATTATGTTTACTGTGGATGAATGGTGTCACGTGGTCATTCTTCTAATAACACTGGAATTTTAACTGAGCACCAGAGGGAGCTGTACGATACCACAGACAAAGCTATAAAACGTATAAATTTGGTGTTCAGTTCATTGACAGAACGGCGCGACAACTGACCCTTTGCTAAACTCCACCCCTTAGTAACTGTTGCTGTGTTTGACAAGCCTTTGAGCCGTGCCATTCGGCAACAGAAGAATTGTAGTGAAGTGTTGGAACGACTGAACGTTCCAAGTCTGCGAACTGCCCGCACAATGTTTCGGCATGTTGTGAGAGCCTGAAAGCCTGTTGGGGATTCCTGGGCCTGGACACAGATCCTAAGCTTCGGCTGATCAGTCAGGGAGAGACGTTTAGCAAAGGGTCAGTTACTCACGGAGGCAGCAGTGCAGCGTTTACGCCACCTTAACGCCGAACGAGCGTCGTCACAGCTGACAAAGTGCTGCGGGTTTGTGATGTTGGAAACCTTGAATCTGTGCAGCTAAGGGTTTCTGTCCAGTAAAACATCCCCATGAAGCAGGACGTTGTGGTATTAGAGGGTAATATTGCAGTGAGATGGGGTCGCGGGGCTCAGAGTAGGTCTGGACATGCAGCCCTTCCTGTGGAGAGGAGCCGTGACCGTGATTTCAGGGACGAGCTGGCGCCTTCAGAAACGGCTAGATGGTTCTTCTTCACCCCTAAAAACCAGGTTCCAGAAGCGTAGCCCTTGAAGTGGAGAGGGAACCTCAGCGGAGGGATCTTCTGGAGCTGAGGGATTAAACTGCTCCTGAGTCCTGAGGATGCCACAGTCAGGGAACCTGCATGGGTGGGGTTGAGGTCAGTTAGCGCTTTCCCCATGACCTCCGCTCTCTAACTTGCGCGCTGCCGGTCCCAGCTCCACTTTGCAGACGCGCTGTGCAAACTTCAGCGAGCAAAGCGTCTCTCCGACATTCCTCTCCAGGGAGGAGATCTGAAAAACAACAAAGGGCAAAAGACTTGAGCACGAAGGGTCAACAGGAGAGAAACCGGTGCTGGTATAAGTGTATCGAGAGCAAGAGTCGGTTTGACCACTTTATCTCCTCCCTGGTAACTTCACTGAGCAGGTGTACTTGTACCAGACCTCATCTCTCTACCTGAACCTCTACCCTGTCAGGAGGAGGATTTCCCTGGTGGTTTTTAATCTTTAGAGCTGAATCTCCTCTCACGATCATCAGGCAACATACCGGGGATTTCTCGTAAATCATTACCCAATTTACCGAGGTCCCGTGGAACCAGAACCTACGAATGACTTGATCAACATTCGTTATTCCATGCAGTCCTGCCTGAGAGAACCATTTCCAAACTAGTTCATCAGTGTAAAGCTACAGAGACGGCACACTCAAAAACAGCCTTTAGGACACTAAAGCACAGATCAGTTATTAAAAGAAAGACGTGTATCAGTCAGCGATCGCTTGATTTAGGGCTGCTAGTTAGCCTGAAAGCTGCTAGCCTGCTCAGTTAGCCGTGTCTGAACTTTTCTGGGTGATAAATGTGCTCATACTGAGCCTGACGGACACTAAAGTGTGACAGGTAACGCCAGACAGCAGTTTTTGTGCTGAGTTTTCTCTGATTCTCTGAGCCGTTTGTCTCTGTGCCCACAGGCGTTGTGCCTCCATGCCCCTGTTTCTGTCTGTGCACATCAGAAATGAGCCTCTGAGAATGTTGAAGCCCAATCACATTTCGGATTTTCTCACGGAAATACATTTAGATTTTTGAATGTTGTAAATGCAAAAAATGCATTTTCATTTAGTATTGAAACATCTGAAAACCTCCCTTATACAAACAGAAAAATGTTTTAGTGACTTATGATAACTTTTTCACAATGCGCTTCTGTCTCAGTTTTTGGAATCAGATTGTGCATTAAGGTCAATGGAAACCAATCTAGTGGAACCAATCTAGTAGAAACCAATCTCCCAAAAAACATCCGGCCAGCCATGGTCCTGTGGTCAAAACTGTAAGAAACTTCCAATTGGCAGATAAAGTACTGACCTCGGCCGTCGGTAATGTGACAGTGCATCTGAGCGTGACCTGCCGTACCTGCACAACCATGGCCGTCTTGTTGCCCTTGCCCAGCGAGTCTTGCAGTAAGTAGGTGAGCCTGGAGTTCCTGAAGGGGATGTGTGTCTGGCGCCCTCTGAGGGCCTGGATAACGTCTCCCAGAGCCAGCAGTGAGCGGTTGATGTTTTGGGCCTCCTTCAGCCGCTCCCCCTCCGCTCCGGACTTCCACACCCGCTCAGAACCCGCCAGGTCCACCAGGTTGAGCTTACCTGCGGCACGGAGGCAGAGGAACTTCAGAGACAGTAAAACAACAAAAACAGAGGGTGCTAAAACTGATATAGCACAGAGATATAATCGAGGCTTCCTTGTTTTAATCGATACATGAGATTCTTCTGTTTAAACAATGATATGCTTTCTATTAACAGCACACACTTGAACAGTTGCTACTTCAGGGCTCTAGGTGGCACTGTGAGGCTTTGACTCCAGATGGAGAGAAGTCATCTAGCCATGCACTAACAGCAGCACAAACCAACACTTTCAGGGTTGAAATTAAGGTTGTTTAAGAAGCAATATAAAATACAAAAAGAGGGGGAAGGGGCCACACAATTGTTGTCAACTTTTCAAAGTCTCTTATCATTATTATTTTTGACTTTTAAAATCCAGTAACAATCCAGTGTCTTAAAAAATTAGAATTTTAGTCATATTTTGTTGTTTAATTGTTATTTATTAGGTTATTTTGATTCATCAGTGTGTATGAATTTGCCCATTCAGTGATCAGTACTGAATGATTTAGAAAAATATAACAAGATTTTGGTTTTACACCAGAACACAGAGACCGAACATTAGTTTGGATGGTGATTCTGACCGGATGATTTGGTCCCGGTGGCGAGGTCGATGCCCTGCACAGTGACGGTGAGCAGGGCGTGAGAACGGGAGCTGTGCTGGTTCATCTGCGTCCCAAACGTTATCCTGTTCCTCCTCGCTGTGGCCAGAATCTGCACAAACAGGGTAATGCAGAGAGACAGCCACTACAGTGTTATTCTCCTGCTAAGGAATGCTTTGAGTAGGAAAGGTCAGAAATAAAAGTCTCATGACCGCTATGATAATTTAGGCCATAAAAGGTCCAAAAATCGAGCAATATTTAACATATTGTTAAAACAACTGGTGGACTCACTTTTTTGATGTGTTGAAAGCTCTTGACCTCTATGACCCTGAGGCCTGGCACATGCAGCTGGCCTGTTCCATCAGGGTTGATCTTGATGTCCAGCTTCTCTCCATCCTTACTCAGAAGGTCCCTGAGATGGGCAGAAGGATTTTATTAGATCAAGACCAGCATTCCAAACCTGTGGAATGTGGGTGAGGATCTACCTGAGAACCTCGTTGTAGATCTCCACGGAGCTGACCGTGACCGTGTATGTCCACATGTCCTTCCTTTCCTCGATCTCGTTGAAGAGGTGCTTCAGTGCGCGCTGGTTGATGCCCGGATTCTCCACCGTACCCTGAGCAGAAGAGGAATGTGAGCGTCTGACAGGTCTGACAGCCCGAGTGAATAACTGATGGGAACAGATCAGCTGGAATGAGACCAGCGCTAATGGCGTAATTAGTCACGAGTCAGTTGCGGGACTCTGTAAAGTGCCGGTACCTCCATGGTGTAGGTTTTCCCTGAGCCGGTCTGGCCGTACGCGAAGATGCAGACGTGATACCCGTCTATGCAGGACGTGATGAGGGGCTCGATTTCTTGAAACACCTGAAAGTATTAAAAAACACAGGATATGAATGTAGTGGCCAAAACACCTAGTGGCAATGGGGGAGGTTGGCAATGGGGATGAAACCAAAAATATTTGTTGAGGATGTTGATGGTGGGGGGTTTGTAGTTGGTGACGGATGAAAGAGATTACAGTTTTTTGTTGATGGAAAAGGGGGGTGGGGATATGTCAGCCATGAAGCTAAAACAATGATACAGTGTAAAGATGTAATCAAAGTCTTCTTTTTAAATCAATACATTTGAGTCCGCTACTAACAGAAAGACCTGGACAGTTGCTACCTCAGAACCCCAGGGGGCACTGTGAGCGTTTTACTCTCATGATGGAGTGGAGAAGTTGTCTAGCCATTCACTAACAACAGCATTTACATTATATTTACATTTACTGCATTTATCAGGAGCTTTTATCCAAAGCACTTCCATTTCCTAACTACAGGGGGCAGTCTCCCTGGAGCAACTTGAGGTTAAGGGTCTTGCTCAGGAACCCAGTGGTGGTGCTGAAGGTAGGATTCGAACCCATGACCTCTTGGGTCCAGAGGCAAGTATCCTACCCACTAGGCCTCCACTACAAACCAGCAGGAAAATCCACTATGTTTATGGAGAGTAAAAAAAGACTGATGGGTTTGTTATGTTTTGTTTTTTACTTTTTATCCCCAATATGGCCCAATAAAGTGTGTCAAAAAGCAGATTCTTAGTAATACTGAAAGGAAAACTAAATATTTGTCTGCAAATTAGTTGACAAGCAATTGCTAATTTCAACTTCTTCCAGAGACCCCCTAAATTTTACTGTTGAGGCTGTAAGGTGTCTGACCCCCCACCCCTCATCCCGAGACCTCCCATATTCCGCTCCCTTCTGTTTATAGTGTGTAATTATAACGCTCACCTCCTCCTGAGTGGCCTGAGGGTGAAAGACCTTGTCCAGCTCAAACGTCTTCGCTTTCCCTTTGCTCAGAACCGCGAGGGCGGAGTCATTAAGTGGATCTGTCGTCACGGCGACCGCTGAGCTTTCTTCATGCTCGTCCTCCTTCAGCACCGGCTTCACGCGGCAAAGGACTCGGATGTTTCCTGATGGACAAAGAACAAAATCGACTCCTTTTTAGAACCAAACGAGACTCAGTTCAGCGTTCGGGACGCTGATATCTTTAGATCTATTCCTAGATTTATTCTTAGATTTTAGACTGTACATCTATACACTGTGTATTTGAACATTTTATTTTATAACTATACTGTGACGTAGTACTTTATTCTATTTTTATTTTACTCTATTCTATTGTTTTTCTTAATTTTGCTGCTCTCAACTTTGTTTCTGTCCACTTTCTGCTGTGACTAAGCAAATTTCCCACTTGTGGGAAATTTATCTTATTTTATCTCTTATCTGATCCTCACAGCACCTTTCAGCTCCACCAGCTGCTCGTGGTACTTCCTGCGGAGCGCCACCTCCTTCCTGTACTTCTCCAGAAGGTCCTTGTTGGCCTCGGACATTTCGCTAATGGCTGCTGAAATCTGCGGAGCGCCATCACAACACGGTTTTAGTCCTTATGAAGGAAATTTGGTGTTACATCGCCATCGTTTCCCCCGAGCGACTGTTTCCACTCACCTGTTTCTTGGCCTCTTTGATGGCCGCCCCATAAAACTCGGAGAAGTTGCGGACCTGGCTCCTCAGGCTGGCGTAGTCCGTCTTCATGGAGCGCAGTGTGGGCGGAAGAGCGTTCAGACGCTTCTGCAGGGCTAATAAACACACACACACACACACAAACCATCACTCTCCAATACTAACCCAGTTCAGAAACGGTACATAAATACGTGCATATGCTCATTCTGAGAGCCTTCGCCATGTGCTTGTGGAAATGTGTTTGTTTGGAATCTAATTAAATTAATGTATTATTTTTTATTAACTTACATTTATTTTCTACGATAATTTATATTCTAAATAAAACCAGACTATGGAACCCAAAAACGTGATTGACAAGCTAACACACCCCTTTCAGTGTGGGGTCTTCGAAAGCCTCGAGACTGGAGCTTTAGCTTTAGCAGTCGCTAAATTAGCCTCGTTAGCTTAGGTAGCCTTGGCCAGTAACTGACTGTGTTAACATTAATAATGTGGGCACGTAAAAATGCGATGTTTCACTGTTTGAAAATGACTCCATTATTAAAATTTCAATTATTCAAATGGTCATGAAATTATAAATGGTACAAAAAAGTTATGATAGATATTGTCTGCATAATATACATACAAAAAACATTAAAATGTTTTCCCTTGTTTTTACTGCATACCACCATAAATCAGTGACTGTCACAGCTGCAGCTTGTGTGCCGCGCCGCGGGCCGTATGGGTCGCCAGAGTGCGCCTGGCACTTCCCTCGCCCCCTGTATGCCCTCTAGTTTTGGTTCCTCTCGTGTACCTGTTTTGTTTTGGTTCCTCTCAAGCTACACTGTTTTTAGCAGCTCATTTGTTTGCCATTTCCCGCCAAGAATTAAGACTCACAAGTACCTCTTTCAATTACATTGTTTGCCTGGGCTAGTCTGGAATTACACTTTAAAGCTATTTGCCAACCACCAACAACAGAAGAAGAAGAAGACCCCAGTAAAACCTGAGCTGTGCTGGGAGATCAGCCGCTACAAACACGAGGAACATGCAAACAGTGTGTGCGGAACAAACGGGTGAAACTGAAAAGCCAACCCATGAGCTTGAACTGCTTCAGCGAGCTGTGGTTCTCCCAGAGACTCACTCATGAACTGTTCCTGCAGGTTCTGCAGGTGCTCCTGTGAGCAGCTGGAGGCCGCCTTCACCGCCTCGTCCTTCTTCTCCTCTAAATGACCGATTTCCTTCAGCAACTCGGCCTGCAACGTCCCGATCTCTCTCTCATAGGCCGCAATCTGCAACCAAACACCGCAGCAGCTCGTTACTCTCTGCGGCGCAGTTCCTGTTTCCTTCACGGTCCTATCATGACCCCGGTGGGCCTCACTCAGAAAAGAGGGGCTTGTGTGTTAGGAATCTGTTCTGAACAGGGTTGAGTTTTTAGGAATTCTGATGCCCGGCAATACTGCTTGATATAATTTGGCAATTTCCTAATTTCCAAAACGAACCACAGAAACTTGTTATTCCATCAATAATAATCTGCTGTAGCATCAGGGGCAGAACTTCCCAGCGTCCCCATACCACGGTCACGTGAGCGAGGAGGAGGGAGGAAACCCTTGAGGCTTGTCTCTGGGGGGCGTTCCCAGCATGTGGTTGCTAGGCTACAAGGCTCATTACTCTGCGTTTGTGAGCTGATGCTACTCTTCAGGCATGGGTCGCCAGTCCTGGTCAATGATCTCTACCCTCCTGTAAAGCCACCTGCTCTGCCTAATGACCTGCTTCAGAAGTGCCTGACTGGCTGGTGTAGGGAAGCTGCCACAGTCATCTTCTCCTGGACCAAAAATTTTGAATCATGTGTTTCAACACCATTTTTGCATAAAATAGACCCTTAGGCTGTTTTCGCCCCTAGGTGGCGACACAGACAGTCAAGTGTTGCTTGTTGCTGACAAGAGTTGGTAATGAGCAACACATGGGGTGGTAGGAGCCTAGTGGGTAAGACACTTGCCTGTGAACCCATGGACCACAATGTTGCAGGTTCAAACCCCCCACTTTCTACCATTGTGTCCTTCAGCAAGACACGTAACCCTCAGTGTCTCCAGGGGGACTGTCCCTGTAACTAATGACTGTAAGTCTGTCCCTGTAACTAATGACTGTAAGACTG
>JBBPCX010069474.1:0-11334 GCA_037974365.1 Hydrocynus forskahlii | reverse complement strand
AAAAACTAAAATGACAGCTTGATGCAAAGACTAGACTAAAACTAAAATTAAGACAGGCTGCCAAAAACAACACTACTGGGGTGGCAGCATTGTCTGATCTTTGTCCATGTCTTCGGGGTTCACAAATTCAGTCTGTTCGCTGGTGTAAACAGAACTGACAGGTAGCATTCTCATTCAAGTGTGTCAAAAACATGCTGTAGTGCCTTGCGTGTCAAGAAGGAAGCAGGTGGTACCCTTCACTCTTCAGTGTTTATAATACTGAGTAATGGGGGAGACCCAGATAGCAGGTTGAAATTGGCAGTTACTAAACACAACCAATCCCTCACCCCCATCTCCAACCCTGCTCTGTACATAGTGTGTGTATATTTAGATTTTGTTCATTCAGGCTGTTATGGGCTTTTTGTTATTGTGTATAGTAAGGTCAAGCAAGATCAGTTTATAGTGTCTCAGATTTTGTCAAATAATACCCATATACCAGCACATGTGTCTATGCTGGCCAAAATTCTTAACCTGGATACAGAACAATCTTAAAATAGGAACTGTTTGCATTGAAAAGAAATAACAAATTACCATGACCGTCTACATTATTTGAACCACACAGTTTTCACTATATTTCAGAGCTAGTTCTGCCTTCTTGCACATCAGGATAATCAAGCTTAATCAATGAATTAATCAATAGCATTAGAACAATGATTGTGGAATACTCTGGATCCTAACAGTATTATCACTGGCCTGCCTAGGACACAGGCAGTTCATGGCTAAATTGGTGCATTAATCAGAAAATGATTATTAGCCTGCAATGGCCCCTTCTTTCCACCATGCAGTGCAGGCTATGATCATTGAGTGCAATCAGTGTGCAGTGCTTTGACGACAACCTGCCAAAATTTGCATTTCTTATTAAGTGGAAGTGACAAATTAATGTCAAAAACCTCCCGTAATGGAAGTACAACATATTGAGCCAAACCAGGAGAAGTACAAATATAACCAAGTTGTTACATGTTCTTGTATGGAAGGCTTTACACTTCAATGGAGCTTCAGTAATATGTTCTGAGGATGGGACTTTTCAGCCTTCCCCTCCTCAGTGTTCATGGATCAAAGACTGTTAAAGATTCTATATACGTTCCCTCTCCAGCCCACATATTGGATAAAGCTGCAAAAACAGCTCACTCTGAATTCACAGTTTTTGTGATGTTCATGCAGAACTTTTTTAATGGTGCAGTAGTTCAGTTCAGCCAATCAGAACATGGATCATTAACAAATATCAGTCTTAAAGGCACACAAAGAAACCTTGTGTTTCAATCTAAGGGATGGTTGGAATCTAAGCATGGTTGGGAAAATGGTCATGGAAGAATGAATTATGGTACTTAAAATGCAGGATTAATGAAGAATATGGGCTCTTTATGATTTAACAGAGTTTTACAGGTCTGTTTTGTATGCTAGCCAGTTTTAATGTGCTGTGCATGTATTGACGCATATATGTGACATTACTAATTTGGTTGTGCCTATGCAACTATTATCTCTTCAGATTACGTGTCTAAGACCTCCTGTAATGAAAGGACAGTTTACTGACCCACCGTAGGAGTTCTATAAATATAATCAAGTGGTAACATACTCTTGTGTGAAAGGCTTTACACTTCTTTGACCTTCAGAAATATTAAGTTCTGGTGTTGGAACGTTTCATCCGTCCCCTCCTCAGTGCTGGGGTAAGAGATCTGTTGGGTGTCCATCGCTTTAATGTTTAACATGGAGACCTTTACATTGGTTTTTAAGAGGTATGTTGTTCATGGATGTGGCTCTGCTGATTTCAAGTCAAGTCTAGCAGATTTATTGCTAGTGAGGTCATAAGTTGAACTCAAAGGGAAAAAAATAAATGAAAATGTAGGGAAAATGGGCTCTTGAAGGTTGTACAGAGAGTTTTACAGCTCCTGAAGTTTTGATTTTACCACTGCAGTTCACACATGTCAACGAATAAGCTATTTCCTTCAAGATCAATAAAGTTTTCTGATTCTGAAATAAATGCCTTCATGGTGAAACCAACCGCTGGGGTCCTGTTTGTCTTATCAGGATTTATTTCTCGATAATGACTCGTGAACTATAAACTGTCCCTTACTTAAAAAGTCTATTATGGCAACGTCAGAAACATCTAAATTCATACCTAATAAAATTCTTATTCTTATCTTTTCAGAGGTGACGTGTCCAAGACCTCCTGTAATGAAAGAACAACTTATTGACCCACAGCAGGAGTTCTATAAATATAATCGAGCGATAACTTACTCTTGTATGGAAGGCTTTACACTTCATGGACCTTCAAAAATATTATGTTCTGGTGATGGAACTTTTCATCCGTCCCCTCCTCAGTGCTTGGGTAAGCGATCTGTTGGGCTTTAATCGCTTTAATTGTTTAACATGGAGACCTTTACATTGGTGTTTAAGAGGCATGTAGTTTATTGATGTGGCGCTGCTGATTTCAAGTCAAGTCAAGTAATTCAGGTTTATTATCATTTCAACCATATACACACTGTACACAGTGAAACGAAACAACGTGCCCCCAGGACCATGGTGCAGCACAAGAACAGAAACAGACCCACCAATAACTTAAAATGCCTATTAAAGAAACATCACAAACATCTAAATACCTACTTAACAAAATGATTGTTCTTATCTCTTCAGAGGTGACGTGTCCAAGACCTCCTGTAATGAAAGGACAACTTACTGACTCTCAGCAGGAGTTTTATAAATATAACCAATCGATAACATACTCTTGTATGGAAGGCTTTACACTTCATGGAATTTCAGAAATATTATGTTCTGGTGATAGAACTTTTCATCCATCCCCTCCTCAATGCTTGGGTAAGCGATCTGTTGGGCCTCCATCGCTTTAATGTTTGATTTTAAGTTAAGTCAAGCAGGATTATTGTTTATGAGGTCATAAGTTGACCTCAAAGGGAAAAACTAGAGAAAAATGTAGGACATGGGCTCTTTAAGGTTTTACGGTGAGTTTTATTGCTCCTGAAGTTTTTAGATCCGTCTGTTTTTCTATGCTCGCTGTTGCATGTAGTTCGTAAATGTGACGTTATTGATTTGGTTGGGCATATGCAGCTGTTTTACCTCAGCAATTCACATTAACAAATAAATGCCTTCAGGTAGATACAAGGCCCTCTGCTGGGGTCCTGTTTGTTTTGTGGGGATTCATTTCTCGATAATGATTGTTGCATGACATACTGTCCCTTACCAAGCCTATTATGGCAACATCGGAAACATCTAAATACCTACCTAACAAACTAATTATTCTTATCTCTTCAGAGGTGATGTGTCCAAGACCTCCTGTAAGGAAAGGACAGTTTATTCACTCACCGCAGGAGTTCTATAAATATAATCAAGCGATAACTTACTCTTGTATGGAAGGCTTTACACTTCATGGACCTTCAGAAGTATTATGTTCTGGTGATGGAACTTTTCATCCGTCCCCTCCTCAGTGCTTGGGTAAGCGATCTGTTGGGCTTCCGTTGCTTTAATGTTTAACATGGAGACTTTTACGTTGGTGTTTAAGAGGCATATAGTTCATGGATGTGGTGCCACTGATTTCAAGTCAGGCCAAGCAGGTTTATTCCATTTGAGTTCATAAGCTGACCTCAAGGGTTAAAAAATGTAATGCAAGAAAAATGTGTGATATGAGCTCTTTAAGGTTTATGAGTTTTAAAGCTCCTGAAGTTTTCACATCCGTCTGTTTTTTTTGCTGTCTGGTTTTAATGTGCTGTGTATGTAGTTCATATGTGACCTTATTGATTCGGTTGTGCGTATGCACCTATTTTACCACTGCAATTCACAACTTTCAACAAATAAGCTGTTTCCTTCAGGATCAATAAAGTTTTCTGATTCTGAAATAAATGCCTTCATGGTGAAACCAACCGCTGGGGTCCTGTTTGTCTTATCAGGATTTATTTCTCGATAATGACTCGTGAACTATAAACTGTCCCTTACTTAAAAAGTCTATTATGGCAACGTCAGAAACATCTAAATTCATACCTAATAAAATTCTTATTCTTATCTTTTCAGAGGTGACGTGTCCAAGACCTCCTGTAATGAAAGAACAACTTATTGACCCACAGCAGGAGTTCTATAAATATAATCGAGCGATAACTTACTCTTGTATGGAAGGCTTTACACTTCATGGACCTTCAAAAATATTATGTTCTGGTGATGGAACTTTTCATCCGTCCCCTCCTCAGTGCTTGGGTAAGCGATCTGTTGGGCTTTAATCGCTTTAATTGTTTAACATGGAGACCTTTACATTGGTGTTTAAGAATTTAACTTCATTGAATGAATGAAAAATGTCAAAGAAGAGAAGAGACAATGGTGGCAATACACGTAATTTGAACCCTTCCATTCATATTTCAGCCTGCTTGAGAATTTGAGCGCACCTTCAGGCATAATTTTCCAATGTGGACGAAATGGAAAAAATTGACCCTTAAATTTTTCATTTTTTTAACTGATATTTAGCTTTACCACAACCAAATTCAGTCGCAGTGAAGACACCGTAAACAGAACAGAATTGTTCTTGCCAATCCACATGCATTATTTGTCATTGTACCTACCATCTGAATAAGTTTGCCTTATTGGGGTAGTAATTCAAAAATTAATGAGTCATTACTTCTTTAATACCGTAAATGGATTACGTTCCTGATTCACTCTTGGAAAAGTTATTTCATTACCCCTTTTAGTCTTTTCATACTTATAAATGAGCATGGTCCACGACTTCTACAACATTAAGAAGGCTTCAGCCACTCATTTCATGTACTCTGTTAAAGAAAAGAATGTGTGACTGTTTTACAAAATTCTTACAATAATTGTTTTAAAAATCAACGCTAGAAACATCTAAATATCTACTTAACAAAATTACTTGCCTTGTCTCTTCAGAGGTGACATGTCCAAGACCTCCTGTAATGAAAGGACAGTTTATTGACCCACAGCAGGAGTTCTATAAATATAATCAAGTGATAACATTCTCTTGTATGGGAGGCTTTAAACTCGGTGGACCTTCAGAAATAATATGTTCTGGTGATGGAACTTTTCGTCCGTCCCCTCCTCACTGCTTAGGTGAGTGATCTTAAAGATATTTGGGGTTTTTGTTTCTTGTATGTTTTAAATGATGTAATAAGGAAGTGCCCTGTAAATTTGGGCGTTGGGCAATATAATGGACCCAAATGCAGAGCAGAATGCTTAGAGACAGTTGAATCATTGATTCACTGTAGAACTAAAACTCATGGAACTAAAACTGTCAGGAGGGAAACTGGCCAGTCCACTCACAGGAGAAACAAAAAACACCTCAAGCAAAAGAGCTCCGAGCCTGGGAAAACACCAGGCTCTGTTTAGAGAGATAAGGGGGAAAATGAAAGGAGTGTGGTGTGAGTGATGATGTGCTGTGTGCGTTTTTAAAATATATTGTATGTATATATATTTTTTTTTTTCAGAAGAAGAATTGTCACGAGAAGGCTTGCAGAAACTGATTAAATATTAGTTTTAGACTGAATTGTCCTTTAAAATAAGCTTTCACTGATTTGTTTATTTTTCGGAGACCTGAGTTTATTGTATGTCTCCATGTAATATGCTACAGACTAAATCAAAAAAGAAACTGAAATCTAAACTGTAATTCATATTTTGCAGATCTTATCATGCTTTGTGTCGTCCTGGCTCTCATCATTTCGGCGAGTAAGTGTTAAACTGACTGACCATCTGAATGACGTAATGACCCCAGAAGGATAGACCTCACTTAGGATTCTCTTGATTATATGTTTTGTATATATGTTAGAGTACATGTTGTTACTATAAATGATTGTTATGGAAGTTCTAAGTACACAGTAAGTGTAGAAACATTGGGGTTGGGGCTACAGTAAAAGTTATAGCAGGGATCAAAAATAAAGTGAGGTGGTATTTAGGGAATTTTTTTATTGCAAATACATATTTATTTTAGCTGAAACCTGGCACAACATATGCACCACCTACCTGCCGCATTTACATTTTTATTCAAACACTCAAGAAGAGCTAAGCCTTACTTACAGGGTTTACTACATATTTTGTGTTTATTTTTAATTAGGGTATATTTGAAATTTCACATAACCATATTTATAAATTATTCATGTTTACTGTTTTTCATCCAGTTTTGCTGAGTTTGACTTTGATTTTATGTTTCTGCCAGAAAAAGAAAAAGTAAGTATGATATCATACACCACAATGACAATATAGACAAAATAATACCTTTTCTATGTAAACTAATTAGGCCAACAGTCAACGTGAAATCAAAATTAGCTTTATTTACTTTGTTAGTTCTTGTCCTTGGTCATAGTCTAACTGATAAGGCACAATTCACTGTGCCGTATCCATTTGAAGACACATTGTTTGTTTCTCTGTAGTGTGTGATTGAAGTATAGTGATATTTGTCCACCTCTAAAAGACTTTGGCAATGTCACTTTGTACAAGGAGCAGAGAAAAATTATATTAACTTTTAATATAACAGCATGGTTTCCCTCCTCACCCCAACACCCAGCCTTACTTTATTTTTCTGAAATCTGGGTTTATTGTTTGTCTCTATGTTATAAGCTACAGACTCAATCAAAAAATATTTTTCTCTGTCTCATTGTTTTAAAAAAAATACTCGTGTTTAGTTGTCTTGCCCGTTGTACTAACACATGTTGCCGCTGGCACTTCTCTGTCTCTCTCTTTGGATTCACTTTCACTTTGTGTTTTTGGAGTGTGGCATGGTTCAGTATAAGATGTACACACACACACACACACACACACACACACACACATATGAACCAACAGGTTAAAATGTTTCGAAAATAGGAAGAAGGCAATCACTTTTTAAAAACTATATAAAATACAAAATTTAGGTAAAAATGTTCTCACCTGAATTTCATACACTCCTTGTGTAGCTATAACAAGAATCTCTTCAACTTTGTTTAAGCTCTTTTTTGCACCAATTTCCCCCACAATGTTTTGCTATTCTTAGTTGCATACCATGTTCAGAATCTGCAAACCAGAAACTGCTTCTCTTGAATAAAATAAATGCAGAAATTAACCCAAGGAGATGAAATCCTGTACAGTTTCTGCTGAGATCTGCATTTAAACAAGGCAATTTCCTTTTATTCTGGGGAAGTGAGATTAAATTCACTATTCAGCTATTCAGCCATGCTCAAAGTGCCCAGTGGGGGACTTTTGGGTTGCAGCTCTGCACGTGGCAAGATGAGCATTAAAACTGAAGATTTCAAGTTATAGCATGTTCACTGTTCTGGTAAGTACAATGGAAAATGCGTATCTGTCTCTCTGTTATGTCAGATAACAGAGGTCACTTGTTTTTGTTGATCTACACTTTGATCTCAGTTATTTATTTTATTAATGACAAGTAGCCTTTAGATTTATTCAGTCAATAAATCAGTCAAATCAGATTATTTTAGTCCTAAAAGCTGAGCTGTGCTTGAAGCTGCTGTTAAATATCTCATATGTGCTCACCTATGACCGTCTCACAGCAACGGATTTCCATATTATTGATTAAAGTCACTGAAAAACACTATGATGTGAAGAATGAATGGTGTGTGCGCCCTGTGGTGCCCTGTCGTCCTGGGTGGGTCCCTGCCTCGTGCCCATTGACCCCGGGATAGGCTCCGGGTACCTGTGACCCTAGTGAGGATTGTGGTTTAGTCTGTAAGGAGTCTTGGAGTGCCTTTAAAGGTGCTTTTAAATAAAATAATTATGATGATGATGATTATTATTGTTTTTATTCCCACTTCTTTGTAGACCAAAAAGCTATTCCCTGGCCATGCAGTACTCCAAAGAGGATTCAACACAAAACAGTGATGCATTGTAAATACACCATGTGCACATGAATATAGAAACAAGTTTTTGAGTGATAGCGCAATTAGCTTTTACAGAAAGTGTCAAAAGAATGTATTGAAGTGAATACACTGGAACTTTGGAAACATTCGAACAGAGTGAATTCCAGACATTTTAACTTTGTCTGCTTTTAAGACCATGTATGTAATTAGGTCAAGCTTGGAAGCAACACCTGCTATATTTGTTCCATTGTATAAATAACATACTCTGTCATAGCTATGCTTGAACTACAGTGCACTTCAGTTGGATCTAATTAATATTGTTATTGTTATAGTGTTGTTTATTTCCGAGTTGGTCCATTCACAAAATCAGCAATTGCACTAAGTATATGTGTGTGAATGTATGTGAGTATGTCTGAGCGAGTGCGTGTGTATATGTATATATTATTTTTAATTTTATATTTTTAACCAGTCCCACATAAAGACTGTCCCTGTTGTGTCTAAATTGCATATGAATGAGAGTTAGTTTCCTGTGCCCTGGCTCAGGAAAAGTCCAAATAAAAGTCAGGACTTTACAATAGACAAGGTTTCGGAAATCTTGAGCACTTTTTATTTTTAGTTGCTTGGTTCTGATGAAGAATGTTGAGATGGATGTAACCTTTACAGGTTAAGTGTTAATATGTGTTTATTTCAGGCCAAAGTATTTGTCCAGCATGTATTTTTTCTGAAAAGATAAGATGTTGAGTGAATGAAGATTATTCAAAAGATATTAAAGATGCTTGCAGTAACATGACATATGCTTCTGGTGTATTTTTCTTTTTTTTTTTTTGAGGCCAAAAAAGCCTTGTCAGTTCGTTTTTTTCAGTATATCTGACTTCAGCAGAAAACCACAGGAACTTTGACTTCATTCAAGCCACATTTGTCGGTGGGGTCAAGTTTGGTTAATTTGATCTGTAATTCAAAGTAATACGTTGAGGAGCTTCTGTTATTCATTCTGTTATTCCTAATATCTAATAAATATGTATATATCGCCTTCTGTCCTCTGCATCTTCCCCTCTCACACCACCTGCCTGCATGTCCTCACCTCACCACATCCATAAACCACCTACTAGGCCTTCCTCGTTTCCACTGTAAAACTTTGCCAAGCCATGTATGCGGACAGCCAGAAAATCCTGTTGCTGCAAAATAAAAATAAAAAAAGAGAAATGAGAAGTCTGTTTCAGGCAGCTGTTTCAGTTTCCTCATCACGAAACGTTGGCTACATTTCCTGCTAATTATATCCAATGACCTTATTGACCTGTTCTGAAACACTGTCTCTCACCCACACTGAATGAAATTAAATGTCAGTGCTTTTTAATGTATGAAATCTCTGATATGGTCTGGAATTGATGACCTTTGGTTTATACTATTGAATATATCAAGTGGTTTCCCCTCCTACAAAAGTGGGGAGCCCCTGTCTTGGTAGGACTCAGTCACAGTTTGCTGATTTTCCTGCTCAAGCACACATGATGAGGTCATGAGTTAAATATGAGACTTAGTCTATATGCTACCACAGAATCACCCAGCTGTCTCAAGAGGCAGTAATAGTGGGTTGAATCTTCTACAAAATCAGTCATGTGATCACAGAAAACAAAAACTTCATGATAATTGGACGCTTCAGTCAGTCCTACCGCAGACCTCACATGCTACTCTGCCACTCCTGACTTTGTCATACAATACCACAATTCCCCTCTAGGCACTCTGTCATATGGTTTCTCCAAGACCATAAAGACACAGTGCAACTCATTCTGACCCTCTCTGTACTCCTCCATTAGCACCTTCAGAGCAAGCATCGCATCTGTAGTGCTCTTTCCTGGCATGAAGCCAAACTGCTGCTCACTGATCATCACAACTTTTCTTAACTTAGCTTCCACTACTCTTTTCCATAACTTCACGCTGTGGCCAATCAACTTTATCCCTCTGTAACGCCAGTAACTTTCTTAGTGCCAGTTCCAAGCCCTGGTAAATGGAGAGGGTTACATCAGGAAGGTCTAAAACTGGTGTAAAACTTTGCCAAGTCAAATATGCGGACAACCAGAAAATCCTGTTGCTGCAAAATTTTTAAAAATGTAAAAAAGAAAGAGAAATGAGAGAGAGCTTTTTTCAGGCAGCTATCACAAAACTTTGGCAAAAGTTTTAGGGGTCGCCACAGAGGATCAACCAATTCTGTTTCCTTCTATCTTCTGCATCTTCCTCTCTCACACCAACTGGCTGCATGTTGTTCCTCACCACATCCATAAACCTCCTACTAGGCCTTCCTTTTTTCCAGTGTAAAACTTTGCCAAGTCATATCTGTGTACAACCAGAAAGTCCTGCTGCTGCAAAATTTAAAAAAAAGAGAGAGAGATCAAGAGAGATACAAGAGAGGTCTGTTTCAGGCAGCTGTTTCAGTTTACTCATCACAAAACTTTGGCTACCTTTCCTGCTAATTATATTCAATTACTTTATTAGCTCATTCTGAAACACTGTCTCTCACCCACACTGGAACAAGCTGATTCTGGACTACATACCATGGGCAAATGATGCTGAATGACATTACATTATGCATCCCACATAACATGACCTTATGGGCTCCATATAAGAAAGACCATGTGGGGCCCAAACGCAGCTTTACATGGGTCAACCCAAGAGGGCTCATATGAAGTATTATCTGGTCAAACCCACAGTTGCGGCTACTTCATATGGGTTTCAAATGGTAAAAATCTGGGCAAGCATAAAACCTGGGTTAAATGCCGACTGAATAGTATCTGTATGAGATGGGATGTATTCTGTGTAAACAGTTAATCAGCTTGATAGGAAAATGTTCTTATTACAACAGCCTTAGCTGATTTTCAAAAATATGTTACTTGTTAATTCTTCAGTAAATTGTAGAATACACTGTTGTTTCTAATGTTTCTTCAGTCCATCACTTGTTCTATTGATGGCACATATACAATAGTTCCAAACCTTTGCACTTCTGTTGCACTTTCTATGTATTCTTTCATTTCTTCAATTTTCATTTCTTCTACTGCTGTCTGGGTGGGGGAAACTGGGGGGGGGGTGAAACAAATGATTTTGAAAATGTTATAATGGTTCCGGCACCCAGGCCACTAATACAAAATAGTCTTCTGTAGCTAGCCCGTTTGGGTACATATTCTGCCCATTTATTTGTGGCCCCTCTGTTCCACACGGGGGCCCCAGCTAAATCCCACATTTTTATCCATATAGGCTAATCCAGATTCCTCACAATAACTTGTGGCCTAGAGGGGCATCAAAAATGACGTCAAAATAGGCATCAGTGGGCCCCATGTGGGGTCCTCAGTCCTGTTACTTTCAGTCCTGTTACTCATATAAAGAGTAATAGGACTGAGTGCCAGTATCCATGTTAGCAAGCTGTCATTTAACAACCCTGTTAGGTAGCCATTTTATGAATACATTGAGTTAATTTTTGCTGGTAAAACTTTAATGCCATAGATCAAATATATTG
>JBBPCX010069473.1:0-11335 GCA_037974365.1 Hydrocynus forskahlii | reverse complement strand
CATTCACTTCCATTCATTTTTAACCCCATTGAAATGAATGCAGTTTCAGAAGAAGAAACTTTCAGGCTCCATACAGCGACCAAACCTTATGAAACTTCATTTGAGACCTCAGGCCACGCCCCCACAGACACACCTGTTTAAACTAAACTATGTGGCCAAAAGTATTGGGACACACCTGTTTAAAATAAACTATATGGCCAAAAGTATTGGGACACACCTGTTTAAAATAAACTATATGGCCAAAAGTATTGGGACACACCTGTTTAAAATAAACTATATGGCCAAAAGTACTGCTGTTTCTGGGTGGTTGCTAAGGCATGAAAGGCTGTTGCTATGAAGGGTCAGACGACTGTTGCATTTGAGCAAGCACACTTTGCATTTTCTCTGTGGAAATGCAGTCTAGTTTACTGCTTGTTCGTCTTTTTCCATTTATTTATTTTATCTATTTATTCATTTTATAATGTATTTTATAATGTATTTTTTATAATGTATTTTCATGTAATTCCTGTAAATCCTATAAGTAATGTTTTTGGAGGGTTTACTGTTTCTTGAGTTTGTTTTCATGAATTTGATCATCTCCAGTTTTCAGACTCATCTTGTCCTGTTGTGTAGTGGTGTATCAGTTTTTATTGTCACACACATACACACTCACACACACACATGCATACATACACACATACACACACACACACACACACACACACACTTGGTGCTGTGTCAGTGCTGCAGTGCTGGGACTCTACAGAGATTCGAGTCACTGACCTTCGACCCTTAGAATGACAGATAACTTGTATTCCTTATCGGCTTTGCAGTAATACACTCCAGAGTCGTCTTCAGTCAGATCTGAGATGAGGAGAGAGAAGTTCCTGGATTGTTTTCGATCAAACGTCCAGACTCGGCCCCTGTAGGACTGAGTCTCATTAGTCACTGCAGTGTCTTCATGCTCTCCAGACTTTGAGAAGCTCCACGTGACTCTCTGAGGACTGATCTTCTGGCTGTAGGGACAGCGGCAGGGCAGCAGGACAGACTCTCCTCGAGATCTGAAGAAAAGATCGTCATTGGAAAATTCCATCACCTTGCAGCCTGCAGACAAAACACACACTATCACATCTCTCAACACCTCACAGCACCTCACAGCACATTGCAGCACATTACAGCACCTCACAGCACCTCACAGCACCTCACAGCACATTACAGCACCTCACAGCACCTCACAGCACATTACAGCACCTCACAGCACATTACAGCACCTCACAGCACCTCACAGCACATTACAGCACCTCACAGCACCTCACAGCACATTACAGCACCTCACAGCACATTACAGCACATTACAGCACATTACAGAACCTCACAGCACCTCACAGCACCTCACAGCACATTACAGCACCTCACAGCACATTACAGCGTGAACTCAGTGGCTTCACTGCACTGCTCAGGCATGAAAGGTCAGGAGGAGCTTCTACCGCGCTGATTTGGTCAGAAGGGACTCAGTGAGGACTGTGAGCTGTTCCTGTCAGATTACAGTCTGAAAACTGGTCGTTCAGTCACAGCACAGCGATTACAGAAGCTTGGCTGCTTTAAAAAAGACTTTTCCAATACAGTTCAAAGAAAGACGTGAAATAACATTGATTGCTCTTAAGAGCTGTTTCTCAATCAGATATTTTGGTGTAGGAAACACTTTAAAAATCATTTATTATAAAATATGATGTTTATTAGTCATTGATTATCAATATATTATCAATATTATGGTTTTATTCACGATATTGAGTGTGTATTTGAGAGACAGTGTGAAGGTAGTCAGTAAAGCTACTGGACTGTGTTCCACATAACCCCGCACTCAGAAAAATGTGAAAGAATTAATCAGTAGATTCATTAATAGATAATTAATGAGACTAGTAAATAATGTGGATGGCCAGATGGAGGAGAGGAGGAACCTTCACCTGCTGTCCAGCATCCAAACAAACTAAACACACAAACTTGTAGAGCAGATCAATAGTTTCTTATGACTGATTAGAAAGATATTTTGTGTATGACAAACACCCCAGCAGCAGTAAACTCCCTGGTTCTGCCTCTGCTGGATTTACCTCGGACATAAAGAGTGACAGCTCTGGAGTATTCCCCACTGTCTCCACACAGATAAATTCCTTCATCTTCTTCAGTGAGGTTAGAGAGGAGCAGAGATAAAACTCCTGGAGGATTCTCAGTCAGTCTCTGAACTCTGCCTCTGTAGCGCTCACTCTCACTGTCCTCTGGAAACACCGTGTGTTCAGGTCTGTGGTCTCCTGGAAAGAACCCTCTCTTGAATCCCCACTGCAGTGTGTGTGGTTTGTCCTGCAGGTTCTCACAGGAACACGGCAGAACCACAGAATCTCCAGCAGATTTGGTGATGGCTCTCAGTGCATCTCCTTCCACAGTGCAACCTGCAGAAACATCACATCAACAAGAACTTCCATGAGGTCTTTAATATGCAGAACGTTCAGAGCTCCTGCAGGACTTTAGACCTGGTTTAGTCCCTCCAGACGACTTCTCGGGTTTAGAGTGGAGACAGCTCGGCTGGGACTGAAGGCTGGAACGGACTGATATTTTTGGATCGGTTGGATTAGATGGAGGGCGGAAAAAATGGAGAAAAACGAGGAGCTTCATAGTTGAGTTGGAGTGAATCAAACATTGATTTTTTTCCACCGGAATCTTACCGTAAACTGGTAAAGGTTGCTAGTGACAACCGATCAAACTGAGACCAAAACAAAAACCGATTATCTTCCAGGTTTCTGTTACTGTCAGCGTCTCCTGGCATTCGGAGCGCTGCGGCTCTGTGTGAGATTAGAGTTCAGTTTGGTTCAGCAACTGGTTAGAAGGAACGTTTGATCTCCAAACTCCTCAAAATGAAGCTCTCTAAATATTTCTTGGGTTTAATGTACGGGTCAAGCAAACAAAAACTTTAATTGAAACAGAACTGGAGAATGTGGAGTTTTTTTAACTTTAAAAATGTCATTCATGCTCACATATTGCTTTTACAAAAATGTAAATTTAGTAGATTTATCAGTGCTGTCAGTAAGATCCATCATTTTTAGTGGCCATGAGTGACCAATCGATCCGAAACGGTGAGAGAGCTGAATTTTTAATAATCTATTTCTAACAGTATCCAGGTGTTTAATCTTTTTAATTTTGTATTTGAACTACAGGAGCTCCAGCTCTCTGTTCTTTCAGTCTAAACCCTACTTGGTCTGCACGAGTCCTGCAGTGTTTCTAATCCTAACTGTGGAATCATCTTTAATGCTGTTCAGGACTGAGCTCAGTCTGACTCTGCTGATCTGGATTAACGTGTTTCTCCAGCACTACTGAGCTTCTCTTTAAACTGGAGAGTCTCTTTCAGAGAGCGGCTAAAATAACAGCAGGTAGAAACCTAAAGCAGCACTGCAGGAGAACATTAAAGAAACAGCTTCAGGAACCCAGTCAGTCCTTAGAAAGACACCAGAAGAGGGACAGAGCGAGAAGTGAGATCATGAAAATATCAGTTTCATGAAAATACGAGTAAAGCAGAATAACTGCCACAGGCAGGTAGAACTCACCTGAAGATGCCTGCAGCACCCAGTAGAGTAGAAACACACACAGCAACATCTTTACCCACAGACTGACACTCAGGGTCCACTCTGAGAAGGAGAAAAGTGACTCAGACGTTTTTCCTCTTCAGCCCCTTCACCACATCCCGAGAAACTTCTATTTCTGCTTCTGCTGAAACACAGTCACATTCTAGTTACTGATAGCTGTGGTCATCACTGTAATTACTAAGAGCTGATTGGTTATCGGTCTAGCTACTGAGAGCTGTATATAAAGCCACGTGATTGATTCTACACTCGTTCTGGAGCGCCCTCTGGTGTCCGATTGAAGAATTAATTTGAAGTGTCATTCCACCTTCTGTGTCACTTTCCGAGAGTCCAGCAGCAGGAGGGCAAGTTACAAATACTCTCACTCACTCACTCACTCACTCACTCACTCACTCTCTCTCTCTCTCTCTCTCTCTCTCTCTCTCTCTCGCTCTCTCTCTCGCTCTCTCTCTCTCTCTCTCTCTCTCTCTCACACACACACATTCTAGTTACTGAGAGCTGATTGTTTCTCACTGTTATTACCCGGGTGCTTGCCCTTTGTGTTGTTTTTGAAAGAGTATTGGCCCTCGTGTCATTTTGTGTTTGGTTTTGGGAAATAAAGCTTCTTGAGAGAAAATGGAAATCCGCGTCTGCGCCTCCTTCCTGGACGGGTATGCACCACCCGTGACAAAAAAATTTTGTGTGTACGCGTCTCTCCTGTGCTCTCCTGGAGAAAAAGCCATATTTACAGTTTTTACAGTTCATATAATCAATGGAATTAAATTAGGTGCTGAATTTTTTTCCAGATATTGCACTGTTAATAGATTCAATCTCAAATGAAAGTTGATATTTTATTCAAATCAATAAATTAAAGAATTTGATCAGTCATGGAGTGAATGTGTGTTTAAAACTAGCTCTTGCACTGAAGAGAAGAAGACAGGGTGCTGCATACAGATGAGTGAATTAAAGACCACCGCTGGTCTTCAGGGGTCAGTTAGACTTTATAATGCATGTATAAGTTCATGAGACAATAAGGCAGTGAGGCAAGTTGAGATAAGGGAGTAGCTCGAACCAGCAGAGTGGAGAGAACATCAGTCTGTTTCTAACGGTGTGGTTAACACCTTCAGCACGGAGAGCAGGGCTTCTGCTTCCTCATGGAAGTGCAACATATTTGTATTTATTGTTGTGAACCAATCTGTCAGGTTTGTAATGTGAAATAAAATGGTCTTTTATACTGCGGGAACGACTGAAGGTGACATGAGTTTTCTTAAAACTCTTCTTGTTCTTCAGGGTTTTTTTTTTTTTTACACCCGAAGACATTAAATCATATACTAATTACAGCACCAACATTCTGGAGACAATCAAAGTTTGGACGGTTTCAACACCATCAGCCACTGTTCATCCGGGAGCCGGAAGTGGAGAGGGTGAGCAGCTTTAAGTACCTGGACGTCCACATCAGTGAGGACCTCACCTGGACACTGACACCACACAGCAGGTCAAGAAGGTTCAACAGCGGCTGAACTTCCTGAGGAGGCTGAGGAGGTTCGGTATGTCAGCCAAGATCCTCAGCAGCTCCTACAGATGCACTGTGGAGAGCATACTGTCCAGCAGCATCACGGCATGGTACGGCAGCTCTACTGCTATGGACCGCAAACGCCTGCAGAGAGCGATAACGACTACGTTGAAGATCATTGTGGGGGGAAATTTGCTCGTTAACCAGTTTGCAGTGTCTTTTCTCATTCATACTCACGTAGTGTCTCACACATTTATATTCATACAGTTTCTCATATTTATCTATTTATCTTTGTATCGTGTATTTTTTATCTCTGTATGTCGATAACAAATGGTTCTGCTCTTACTGTGAAGTCATGACTCGCCCGGAGAAGGGCAGTGTGAGTAAATAGCAGCAAGTGGGAGTGGTGTGAAATTCCTGAGACCACAGAATAACGAGTGACTTTGAGAAGTGTTTATGCCTCAGAGCAAGACGAGAAGAGCTGCCGTCAGCTTAGCCCTGGCTTCTCTCGTACGGAATGTGATGTTCTCGCATTAGCATTTTCCATCGTACGCACACAAATAGGCCCCGGAGCGGAAACCGATACCGTTACGCTACGCCAGAAGCAGGTAATGAAAACCCATGTAACCTGTGTTGAAGTGGCATTCTCTAATCAGCACGCTGAGAAGAGACACGCTCTATTTGTCTGACAACTACAATAAACCTCTCTGATCTTGAGTCTTGAATCTGTGGAACACAATTTACTTTTTCCATGACAATCATCAGGACTCCGCTGCCCTCTTTACAGAGTATCTACGACTGCAAAGACCCCACACACCCCCAACAGGGACTGTTCACACTTCTGCCCTCAGGACGAAGGTTCAGAAGACTCCTTAACAGCTGATCGGAGAATAATTGGAGTCAACGTTGGGCTCTGCGATCAAAATGCACTACGAGGGCAGTTCAAGCTAGCAATATATATATATATATGTAGTTCCATCGAAGAAGGACCCAGTGGTAGGTCAGCTTACCTGAAACATGCTAGTTAGCTGCAGTTATCGTCTAATAATCTTCTGGAAACTGTGTGTCCATGACCATTTTATTTGTATTCCAGATATTTCAAGATGAAAAGAGGAGGGTCCAGTTCAGCCTTGTCTGACACAGTTCCCCAGAACTCAGCCTGGATCAAGGAAGAGAGCATTCTGCAGTGCCTGGTACAGAGCCAGTTCTTGGTTTAAATACTCAGTCCTTCAAGACTCTTCCTACTGCTTTGCCTGTAGATATTTTTCCCTGCCTAATGCACCAAACTCTGCCTTTACCTCAGAGTCAGGCTTCTCCAATTGGAAAAAGGTGCTGTCAAAGGAGTGTGGGTTTAAACGCCACTCAGAATCAGAGAGGCATGTCAATGCAATGTATGCATGGAATCAGTGTAAAAAAGCTTCTGAGATGAACACAACCATGTTAAACTCTTTGAACCGACAAAAGTCCAGAGTCCTCAGACTCTTAAGAATATGGGGAACTTTTTGGCCATACGAGATGAGATAGCAAAGCATGACCATTTTATTGAAAACAGGCCGAATGCATGTGGGAATGCTAAGCACTCAAGTCACCAAATCCAAAATGAAATTCTTCAGGGCTTAGCTGAGATGGTACAGAAAATTAAGTGTTCAGTGTGATTGCAGATGAAACAAAGGACCAAATGTCTTTGGTTGTACGGTATTATTACAATGGTGCCACCCACGAAAGCTTCCTATGTTTCCAGGCAGCCGAAAGCCTTGATGCAGCAGGTCTCGGTGAAATGATTTGTCAATTGTCTAGAGAGACATGGTCTGGACTACAGAAATAACCTTGTGGGACAAGGGTACGATGGCGCATCCGTCAAAAATGTTTGAATTTAGTTCTTGTTGATGCTGCCAAAGCAGTGCCTGAGGTTGTTGACGTTTTTTGCACTTCTGCAGCAGCTGTGTTAACTTTGTGTCTGGCTCTTATGTGCATCTGAAGTGGCTTGCAGTTCAGAAAGAGCTGTATCCATTGCAGCAGCCCAGGGAGCTACAGGCACTTTCGAGCCCTCTAGCAAGGGCTGTGGATCCAGTAGGTGCCCCTACAGACACTTTCCAGGGCTACAGAACTGAGGATGACTTTGGTGAACTACGGAAAGAGCTTGAGGAGCTTGCTGAGCAGTGCAAAATCGGTGTGCAGACACACTCTAAAAGACATCCTAGAATAAGCTTGTTACGTGCCGTGGCACGTAGCATAGCGTCTGTGTTGTTTTTTTTTGTGTTTTGTTTTGCGTTTGTAGTTTGTGGACGGTCCCTTGGGATCCCCGACTGGGATTGGCTGATGGCCTCGGAAGCGCCCCATTGGTGGACCGGAGCTTTAGACCCCGCCTCCGGACCGATGAAGCCCGAGCGCGGCAGACTCAGAGGAGAGAGAGAACGCTGGGCTGAGAAGTTACGAGAGACTGTGTGTTCGAATGTGTTTTTGGATCATCTTGTTTGTTCCCGTCAGGTTAGTTCACTCACTCTGGTATTTGTAAATACATTCATCTTCCATTTGGTTTTCCGCTGCAAAGTTCTCCTCTAGTGTAAATACTGTTTTTTATCGTTTCCCTGCTTGTCTCATACATTACACACAGTACATCACGTAGGTAGTTGTATGTTTGTGCAGACACACTAGGTTAGGCGGACACCACCCCCTGTAAGTTTTGGTTTTGCAGTTAGGCAGGGTTTTGGTTAGCGCCAGGTATTTTCTTTTTTGAGAGAGAGAGAGAGCAGATAGGTTTTAGGGACGTTTTGTTTTGTTTTGTTTTTTCATTTCTTTGGTGTCGTCAGCAGACCCGACCTGTGTCACTGTGTTGTGTAAATATTGTATTTGTATATGTATTTTCGTGTATATATCTGTATATAAACTTTTGTGTGCGTATAGTCTACATTCGGTGTGTGGAGGTCTTGTTGTTCTCCTGTCCGTGTTTTGGTGCACACTACGTTTAATATTCTGATCTGAGCCAGTCCCGGGACGTAACAAGCCCAAGATTTCTTGACTAACTGGTGATGAGCACTGTAGGACAGAGGAACTGTGATGATGAGGCCTTCCCCAGATCACCCTTTTATCAGGTGACTGGTTGTCTCTTAACTGAGAAAAGTTGTGAGATCATGCAAGGTGTGCAGTCTCTGAACCCAAAGAGTGCAACTTTTTTTTTTTTTTTTTTTTAATGAGGAGCCTCTGTTTGCCTTCGAGCTTTGAGTCGGACCTCGGTGACCTCAAACACGAGGTTCACCAAACCAAGCGACGACTTCTTGAACAGAGAGTGAAAAGTGGGTTAGACAGACCGTCCGCTTTGCTTGATTTTATTGTGTTTCTTGAACCTTACAAAGAGGTTTTCCAGGAGATATTCAGACTTTGCAAGATTGCTGTTACTCCGGTCAGCACTGCTTCCTGTGAGAGAAGCTTCTCGGCTTTAAAACTGATTGAAACTCACCTCAGGACAACAATGGCTGAAGAAAGGTTAAGTCACCTTGGAACTCTTTAGTATGGAGTCCAGAAGGGCACGTGCCCTCAACATGGATGACTTTGTGAAACATTTTGCGACGTCTCACCACAACCGAAGGATTATCCTTTTCTGAACCTGCACAAGGCTGGAGAGTGTCTCTGGTCATGACTACGCTCCTCACTTTGTTCTACTTAGACCAAGGTTCAAAAAGTAAAACTGTGTGTGTGGCTGTGTGTGTAACTAATTGTGTGAGTGGTGTGTGAGTACAGTAAGTGTGTGTGTGAGAGAGAGACGGTTTGTGCATGTGCATTTTCACCATTTTTCTAAACATTGTCAAGTTTTTTGCAAAAATTTGTAAAGTTGTGTTGTACATTTTGTACATTGGTAATAAACTGCAAATTATATACACAGATCTCATCTCCTGTGTGCTTAGTATGTACATTTCAACATTTAGAGACTCTGAGAAACCCCCTGAAATAGCCTTGGCCACCCTCTGGACACCCCAAGGATAAAAGTCTAGCTCTGCCACTGCTTTGGGATGAACTGGAACGGAGATTGTGATCCAGACCTTCTCGTCCAACATCAGTGTCTGACCTCATAAACGCTCTACAGAATGAATGGACACAAATTCCCACAGAAACTCCATAATCTTGTGGAAAGCCTTCAGAGGAGAGTGGAAGCTGTTACAGCTGCAAAGGGGGACCAACTGCATATTAAACTCCAGATTAAAGTCTACGGATCTGAATGCAGTATCGTTTAAAGTCCCTGCTGGTGTAATGGGCAGGTGTCCCAATACTTTTGTCCATATAGTGTATTTAAAGTGTGATGAGACGTTTCTCCACTGACCACAGAGAACTGAAACTACACAATTAATAGACACCACAACACTGTCCAGTGATGTATATACGTGTGAACGGGATGTTTATAAAGTATAATTGTAGTATGAGAAGTATATACAGTATAAAGTGCGGTCGTTCACTGGAATGTACTTGGTTAAGCAGGGATGAGACATTTATGTGTGTTCACAGCCCCACACATATACACACTTCACATTAAAACACAAACCTCCTGAAACAGGACAGAAATTCAGATACACTCAGACGTACACACTCCATCCCTCCCTCATTACTGCACACAAAATACACAAATATAAATAAACTATACACTCTAAAGTGCACATAAAAATGTGCAATTTAGTACAAAAAAGTGTTTTTAACCTCCAGAAATTGTGCGATTTGTGAAGTAATAATTATAATAATCCACCCATTTACTAACTAAATAATGTGAATAAACATACATATCTAATCAAAACATTTAACTGGAGTGGAAGATAAAATACTTAAAGGACTTTTCATTGATGTTTTGGTCCTTATTGTGTTAAACGAACGTATTAGATAATAACAGGCTCCATTTATAGTAAGACTATGAAGTTCTCCAGGCTCAGTAACACGCGGCTTCCACAAGAGGGCGCCAAATACTAAACAACCACACACGCATACATACAAGTGTACAATGGAGTGACATGCATTGTCAATAACAGTAGAAATGCACCAGAAAAACTGCACATATTAAATTGCACATTTTGCCCACTAAAATAGTAATAATAGTTCCAAATAGCATGGATGCACGTGTACATTTACTGTGCTCTTGAAACAAATTTCTATGATATAATTAACATCTCAGAATCAGAACATTGTATTTTATCCAATCCGAGTGTAGGGGGCGGGACCTGCTTTAAAAATAGGTGGGGAAGAAACAATGAACTTCTACCCCTGCCGCGTGCAGGGGGCAGGGCCTATTATAAAAGAGGCGGGAAATAATGGATGAATTAACCAATCCAAGTACAGGGAGGCGGGACCTATTTTAAAACCGGTAGGGGAAAAAAAACAGCATGAACTTCTAACGAATCCGAGCGCAGGGGGGCGGGACCTGTCTTGAAACAGGTGGGGGAAAAACACAGCACGAACTTTTATCCAATCCGAGCACAGGGGGCGGGGCCTATTGGAAAGTAGGCGGGGGAGCGGGGCGCGAGCGAGCTGGAGGAACTGCGCGAGGCAGAGCGGTGGAAGCGCGAGCGGCTGCTGGAAGTTGGGAGCTACGCGCGGGAGTGAGTGGGGGCGGATCGATCAGTCTGATCAGTCTGATGGGCGCGCGGGTCGGGATGAGCGCGCGATGGCGGTAGAGCCGGCGGGACCCGCGCCCCGCGCGCTCAGGACCGGGCTCGTGGAGGTGCGTGTGCGCGAGCGCTGGCACCGCGTGCTGGCGAGTCTCGGCGACCAGGCGCTCGCGCTGAGCTGCGAGGACAACGGGCACGCGCACGAGAACGGAGAGGCGGACGGGACGGGAGCGCGCGGCGCCTTCACGGTAGGCACGAGCACGCGCATCCTTTATCACCTGCTCATTAACATAAACACACCTGATCACTTATCATCACCTGCTCATTAACATAAACATCGCTTATCATCCCCTACTCATTAACATATACATCAATTATAATCACCTACTTATTAACATTAACACACCTAATTAATTATAATCACCTACTCATTAACATAAACATAAATTATAATCACCTACTCATTAGCATAAACATACCTAATCAATTCTAATCATCTACTCATTAACACAAACACACCTGATCAATTATAATCACCTATTCATTAACATAAACACTCCTGATCAATTATAATTACCTACTCATTAACATAAATACACCTGATCAATTATAATCACCTATTCATTAACATAAATACACCTGATCAATTA
>JBBPCX010069472.1:0-7500 GCA_037974365.1 Hydrocynus forskahlii | reverse complement strand
TAATACTTTTATTAACATTCAAAACAATACTTTATTCAGATTGTAGGAAGCAACAAGAAGTTATTTGATATTTAATAAGATGTGCTGCCGATATCCATTTATACCGATTTCTTGACAAGTTACTTTTCAAAGCTGTGGAATTCAGATATTAATTTTATAACTTCGTGCTTGGTAATTGACATCATCTATCTTGAAATGTTACAATAATTTTACAATGTGTTTCCTTTTGCGTGAACTCTGTTTCTGACTGTAATGTAGCCCTGTTGCTCTGTTAACAGTTTGGACCTCATGTTTTTCTGGATTAGCTGCTGTGTGAGTTCTTTCCAAGCCCCTCGCTGTCGGAGCTGAGGGCACAGGGGGGCTATTGATCGGCGCTGAGATCCGTCTCCAGCTCCAGCGCAGTAAGGCTTGTCCGGAAGAGATAGCAAATGGCCTCCTAATTCAATCATGCGCCATTCCAGGCCAGAGCTCCAGACAGGGTCCCATTATCGGCTGATTCCGAGCCTGTGATAGGACTAATTGCCGATGTAGCGAGAGGAGCGCTGATGTCTCGGTAAACGCCCGCCAGGTCAGTAACGTTTCCAGGCCTACAGGGTTAAAACAGAAGTACAAGAGTCCTCTGTTCTAATTCAATGGCACCCCCAAGTTGATCTGACACTCACAGTTCATTTGTACATCATTTACCACAGATGATGTAAAGATAAATGGTTTACATGGACTAATGGTTAAGGCGTTCGCCCTGCGAGCAGAAAGTCAAGGATTCTATTCCCAAGACTGCTAGTGGCACCACTGAGGTTCCCTTGAGTAAGGTAACGTCCCCACAGACTGCTCCCTGGGCACCGTGTTCCTGGCTGCACTTGGCGAATGGGTTAAATACAGAGAAAGAATTTTGTGCTGTTCACACAGCAGTTCTTAAAAACTAAGGCAAAGCCGTTCAGTTCAATACTTGCACCCATAAAAGATAGAATCTGAGAAACTGAACATTTTTACAGTGGTTGCTTTTTTTTCAGAGCTGCATGTAGCTAAATGAGATCTGTTCTGACTGGCTGCCTTGTTTTGTGACTCGAAATGTGGAACCAACACTTAAATGATTCATTCCTTTCAGGTGAGTCTGTCTGCAAGGTTGTAATGCTTTATCTGCTTACTGACAGACACGAAGAGGACATCGTTTAATCACTGTCCCAAATCCAGTAACTCTACAGTCTCCAGTGACAACACAAAGGTAACCATGTTCATGTTTGTGACATCACTGCATTAATGAGTTCCATAACAGGCCATTTTGGCAACCAAGTTGCCATATATGGAATGCCAAGCACATTTTGAAAATATATTTACAATCTGTTAAAGTCCTTTAATTAGTTTTGCGTGCTACAACATGAGTGCAGTCAATCTGTACACACACACACAGATTGTGTCTTACAGTAGCGCTGGTTACCTGTGGGGACTTACAGAAAGTGTCAGACTTTCCTGCAGTTATTTATTTATTGATTTTTCAGCAGTTAATGGGTATTAAGAAGCTTTCAGGACAGGCAACTTTGGGAATTGCCAGTAACTGAATTACAGGAAAAAAAAGGCTACAAAACACACAAAAATAGAAACTGTACAGAAAAAACAATGACAAGCCACTTCAGTAAGAGCAGACAGGCTCCATTGTGTTGCCCGCCCGTGACTGAAAGAAGACGGGAGTGAAAGTGGGACATAGCAGAGTCTGAACTGTCGCTGCTGGAGAAGATTTAGGAGGTTTGGGCTTCAGGCCGGTCCATCAGAGATTTGATCCAGCTGGTGCCGTTGATGAGTTTTGTGGTGGCGATGATGTACTCCGTGCCTCCGTCCTCCATCTGAGACAGGAAGCGAAGAGCGGCGATTTCTGCGTAAGTCACGCCCCCGAGGAAGAAGACCAGCGTGGTCCTGTTTTCACCCTGCTGACCTGTGGAGAGAAACAAGAGAGTCCAAATTTACATCAGCGAAAAAATCTCCTTCTCAGTACAGCTCACTTTACAAGGTCATGGATTAAATACACACAGACGGAGACAGACACAAACAATCACACACAGAGAGAGACACAGACACACAGTGACACAGTTACACACAGTGACACACACACACATACACATGCACATACAGACACCAACACAAACAAGCTTTATTAATATCTGATTTGCCTCCAATACAACACCATTGAAAAGCTCAACACGCTTGGAGGAGATCACTAACCAGCAATTCAGTTACATCAACTAACAGACACTAACAAGAGATGGGACAGCAGGATCATGTGGGTGGAATACCACAAACCCAGAGAGAATGTGAAGCCAATTATGCTCTGTTGGACCCCCAGCCACAAATGGCTGCGGCATTCCTGTCAGTCAAACCAGCTCTTCAAATATACCTCAATAATGTGACCATGAGTATCAATGAGATGAGAAAATACAACAACATTACACTGAAGTCATAAGACTTCTTTCAAGCTTTTTGTGTGACGCATGATAAACAGCAGCCAATCAGAACAGAGCTAATTTACATATGTTTTAAAACACAGTAAGAGATAAAAGGAGGAGGAAAAATGGTAACAATTGGTAAAAACTGTAAACATGAATCATGACTTTTTGATAAATAAACCCACACAAACATTATAAGCGGGTCTTAAATAAGACATCGGTCTCATTTAATATGCTTAAATGTTGAATACGCATTCATAAGTGACGGTAAGAGAAGAAAATCAGCTTCCATACACACACCACACACCACACACACCACACACACACTCTTAGCTGTTTGACTCTCAATTATCACTTTTCTGTCAACAGAACACAGACAAGTATGAACATGCAAGAAGTGAACCATTAATAATTTAGACTTGTGCCTAAAATGGACTGAGAAGATCTAGTGAAGCACTTGTGCCCCTAAACGGAAGATTACAAAAGGGCTGAAATGGGTAAAATGTACAGAACAGTATTTGTTAAAACTATTCTGGAAATCTGGACCCCTGGCTTATCTGCTAAGATAAAAGAAGTACAATCCAAAATTCTTATTCAGAAAAATACAGTTTAAAGGAAATATCCCACAGTTTAACATAAGCTGCTGCACCTTTACTACAGGTGGTTCTAGCAAACATATAATAATCAAAATAATTCAAGAAATGTTCATGATACACAAAATGTCACTGGACAGTAGAGCTGAATGCCATTTAAAAACAAATGTATTGAACATATCACACTTCTAAACTGTCCTGTTTGTAATGAAACATGCTGTTAATCAGTGTTTTAGGTGCAATTAATATCATTATACGGTCAGAATATTATTTAGCTCGATAATGATACATATCGTCATACTGGCCAGCAGTTTTAGCATAATTCTCAGAACGTGATACAAGAAAAAAGGCTGCTGCCCAGCGGCTTCGGTTGAGTGTGTCGTGTCAGTGTGTTTTCTGATCTTATCTATTCAGAGGGAAATTATTGACGCCGGAAATTGAGCATGTACCCCAGATGCAGCAGACAGAGCCCGGGTTTTAAAAAAGCGAACAAAAACAACACACACCTGCTTGAAACGTCCTGCTGCAGTGTTAGTGAATGGAGTCTTTTGTAGCTCTACCAGACCTTTTTTCTTTTTTGAATTGGCATCATGTAAGGAATGTCTTGTGTGTGTAAGGAATGTCTTGTGTGTGTATATACATATACATACGTCTCTCTCTCTCTCTCTCTCTCCATATATATATATATATATATATATGTGTGTATATATATATATATATAAATAATTTTTATTTATTTATTTATTTTTTCCATTACAAGCTCTCTGATTAATTAATCTAAATTAATCACACATTTTTGGCATGAATTTTGGCATATGAGTGAATGAGTAATCAGCATTACAGACTTTCAATGTCTTATGACCTAATATGCTGAGAGAAAAAAAAAACCTTCAGCAAGAACGATGATAGAACTAAATCCATCTATAAGGTGCAGTTTAAGACATACATGTACATGCAAGCATGGGTGTTCTGCTGATTTATGCTACCGTAGCGCAAATCGACATATTTCCTGAAAACACTGTTAGTGAATACAGACGCCAGTTAAAGGAGAAGCCGTATGTGAACATGATCCAGAAGCACTGACGTCCTCTCTGGGCCAAAGCTCATTTTAAATGGACTGTAGCAAAGCGGAAAACTATTCTGTGGTCAGACGAATCTACAAACCTAGCACAGTTGAGCAACTACAATACAATTACGTTCCAAGAGCACCCACAGTGAACATATGATGTGGTTAAAAAAAATGCCTAAAAATGCCTATTTTTTATAGTTTAAACCCTAATATGCCCCTAAATATGCTCCCAAAACACGTTAACCCTCTGGCCCTCCTGTGTGCCATTTGTGTCCACTTCACTTCACTTTTTTTTTTTTTTTAACCATTTTAGCTGTGTTTTATTGCATATGGAATGAAACTTCCCAAGGGTCTGGAGTTTTTTCAGATCTTTTAATTTCAACTCATTAAATATATCAATAATATACTCCATACATCCAATTGTAACACTCGACTCCCTCGTGGCCACGTTTGGCCAACTGAAACCCATGAAAACTAAATTTTTTAATTCCTTGTTATTTACACTGTTAAGTCATACAGTTTAGGTTAAATTGCTTTCATTCTAAACTCAACACTTGAGAAATGTAGTTTTAGTGTTTTCTACCAGATTATGTCTTTTATCCATTTTTGGCCAAGCGAGCAATTTTATATAACAATCTTTGTTTCTAATAGGGGAGTATGATATATATATATACACATACACACTTTCTACATGTATAACCTTGATATTGTGGTAAAGACCTTATATCCCTTCATTCAGATATCCCTCCATGTACACCTCCCATTTAATTCCACTATCAGAGGTCTAGCGAAGCATCTGTTGGCTCTCACCCATGAAACAAGTAGAAAACAAAAGCATTTCTTATCTCTAGCTTGCATGTTAGCCCTCATGTTTTCTCTGAGTGATGTCTGGCCACTAATTCTAGGCAAAAGTACCCCTTGATCACAATCAGAACCGTTTGCTTATGCATCTAAAGCCATTGCTGCAGTTATAAATCTGTTTGAAAGCACAAAGAAACCTTCTTACCCAGTCAGGAGTGTGTACGAAATGCTTTTCGCCTACTGGTTAGCAATCACTGGTGTTTTAAAATAAATACAGCGTCAGATCACGTGTCTGGGTCCCATTTCCCATGCTGGAGATAACCTTAATCTTTAGCCACTGAACTGGAGAATCCAGCCTTCTAAAATGCTCAGAATTTCATTTGGCAGCCTTTACTAGAGGTGCAGAAAGGCCCAGGTGAGCTGTGATTAATTTTGAATGAATTTTATTTGATTATTATAATAAAAAGGTGCTGTTTTGGGCTAACAGGAAATTCTCTGGGTCCTGTCAAACATAAAAATCAACAAAATAAAAGTCCTGTTGTATTGTTTTAATTAAAATCTTAATTAAATCGAGAGGTCACCCCTACTGTTAACAAGCAGAGTGCGTCTAATTAGACTTTGAGTATTTAATATGTCCGTGTCAAGCATATTGCTGCTGTACAACGAACAAAGTGAGAACTTTACAAGAGAAGACCGAAACTGTCTTAACTTCTCATATTAGAATCAACTGTTTGCACATTTACTAAGTAATTCTGGATAATTTCTACTGGTGGGTTAGGCCTAAAAGCTTTGCACAATGTGCTCAAGTGATGTAGAATAACTATGCTGTAATTTTATTTACTATGAAACTTATACATTATACGTAACATATATAACAGTTATACAGGGGGTCCTCAAGTTACGACACAGATCTGTTCCTTCGACAGTGATGTAACCCGAATTTTTGTGTTAGTCAAAACACACAGTAGCCTGAGTCACTTACCGATTCTAACACAGCTGTAAAATAAAAAAAACACAACTAAGCCATAGAAAAAGGAAAACTCACACACTCATACGCTGCGTTACTGCGTATTCTTGCATCGGCGTAGTCTGTAAGTATGAAGCTAACGGTGTAAGCCGAGTGGGAGTGGGAGTGAAACGTCGTATATCGAGACTGTTTTAACCAGAGGACCCCTGTATACTGTACAGCAGGGGTCTCAAACCTGTCCAGAAAGGGCCGCTGAGGGCGCGGGTCTTTGTTCCAATCAAGAAGAAGCCACACCTGAGTAAATGAAAACCAAGTGCAACTGATTATATAGGTGGAATCAGGTGTGCCACCCACGCCCTCAGCGGCCCTTTCTGGACAGGTTTGTGACCCCTGCTGTAAAGTGTAGCATGCTAACACTTTCAAATGGTACCATTCACTACCAAGGTTTTATACAGAAACTACAATGCAAAAACAGCCCATTTTAATTCATCATTTTTGTGATATCACAAATATAATCTATTAGTCTCTACTTGTTTAGCCCCGCCCATTCACACTGAAGTTATGAGGAGTGTTTCTGGAACATGGTACAGTACATGACAGCCAATTGGAACTGAGCTCATTTACATACATCAGTATTAAAGAAAAACAGCTTTTTTAATTCAGGGGAAAAAGAGAGGCTGGAAAACAGTCTGGTAGAAATTAATTACAATTCTTTTTGGCATTTAAACCCATACAAAACATAACTGAATGGAAGATAAAATAGAAGATAGATTTACAGGCCCTTTATAATTTTAAGGTATTATTTATGGGCCACATTGCGACTGCGCCGTGTCTCCTCATTGTATTTTGGGGTTTAAGTTTTACAAGAGTTATATCAACATTTATTTCCCAGCATTTGTGCATATAGCAAAGTGTATTTCATACTGAGCATTTTCTGCAGATTATATTGGTTGTATTTAGACTTTATATTTTATAACGTTCTTGTTTCTGTGTCTCTGTGAAGTCACAACATGAGCAATTTTCCTTTAAAGTGTCACTTAAGTCATAAATGACTGCATGTACTAATAACCTGTGTTTTAACACTCATAATATGGAAGTTGGTACTAGCTGGCGCTAATTAAATATGCAAGTTGGCGCTAATTAAAAATAAAGATGATGACTTACGCTTCTTATGGAGGCCGGCTGGAAGCTGCTGCCTCTCTTCGAAGTGCGGGCCAGGCAGCATCTTCAGCACCTCCTCGATGCTCCGCCAGCCTGGGCGAGCCAGCAGCTGAGTTAAGCGCACACTGAGCGGAGCGTAACCGCTGTACACGTAGGAGATGTCATTGGGGTTCTGGCAGAAATAGATTATGGACAGAATTAGCGTCTGGATTCAAATATTCAAACTCATTCTAAATGACAAACTGCTTTTAGTCTTAAAAAGGCCTCGTGAAGGCTGTCTCGTTACGCCCCTATCCTCCATTCTAACCATGCATGTGCTAATAGCGCTGCCTTGTGGCTAACATTTCGCATGACGAACTTTGATGAATAGGAGGTGCATGACAAACACAAGACAACATCTGGATGATGCATGTTACTGAGCCCATCAATCAAGAAGATACACACACATATATACACACACACACACACACACAC